>SMDT01003043.1:0-304173 GCA_005392925.1 Aquilaria sinensis | reverse complement strand
CTCCGAAAAAAGGGTTAGGAGGTCCCCGGGATGACTTTCCGGGGAGGAGCCTCCGACGCCCAAGTTAGTGTCCTGATAGTGAGTGAAGTAGTAACACTTAAATGGATATGGGGTCTGGCCTGTATATGTTTTCTGCTGTGCGAGAGTGCCGATGGCGAGAGAGCCCCCTTGCCAAGTCCTGTTTCCCAGTATTTATAGAAGTACCTGGCCCGTTTGGATCCTGACACATGTTCGGTCGGATTCTTTCTGTGCTTTTTGGGCGTAGGGAACAGGTAGCCGTTTGTAGGCTCCTAGTTTTGTGGCTGAGATGGGACTTGGATGATGCCAGGGTGTCAGGCCGCCGTTTCAGGCAGCGTGTGGGCGACCTGTCAGAGGCTCCTTAAATGCTCATTAAATGCTCCTGCCGTACTCCCGAGGTCCTTTGGGCGAGGTCGCCCTTTGGTACGGACGCCCTTCTTCGGGAATCACGCTAGTGGCTCGGGGAGTTCTCTAGCTCGGGAGTTCCGCCTTCGGGGAGAATCTCTCCTGCTTTCAGTAGCTGGTTCTTTTCTCCCGAAGGCGATATGTTCGGTTCCCCGAGAGAGTCAACGACACATTTAGATAACCTGGCGTTTCAGCCGAAGTGCTTACTTCATCATGCTCGATCTCGCTTCTGCCGAGGTCTGTGGCAATGCTTCTTTCCGAGCTACGTCAGGCTCCCCGGTCAAACCTTCGGGGGAATTGATGCTGGGGGAGGCGATAGCCTTTTGGCTATCACAGGCCCCCCTCGAAAAAAGCCGAAGTGGAGACTTTGGTTTGTTCGCTTCCTGAGGGCCCCTCTTTGGGCCTTGAGTGCAGAACTTGTTCCGAAGACAGACCTTCCGTCGAAAGACGTAGGCTTTTCTTCCAAAGCCCGTCTGTTGGTGTCTTCGAAGTAACCTGCTTTCCAGCTTTTTTAGGCCTTCCTCGAAGAGGCCGAAGTGGAGACTTCGGTTTGCTGCCTTTCGCAGGATGCTTCTCGGGAGTTTCTAGGGAGTGCACTCTGTGCCGAAGATACACCTTTTTGTCCGAAGATACGGACTGTTCGGCCATAGCCCGTCTTTTGGTGTCCTCGAGGTAACCTACTTCTTTATTTTTGTAGGTTAGTGAACCGTCGTGTCTCGTAACCAGACGTGTCAGTCTGGAGCGGCGCGACGTCTGTCAGAGGGCGTGTTCCTCTTTTGGTGCGATGGCTGACACGTGTCGGCTTTTTGTTGGCTGGGGTTGCATCGGTTACAGCGGGCGCGCCTTTTTAGGTGCAGAAGGGCATTTATGGCGGCGTTTCACCTTCGCAGAGTACTTATGACGCCGGTTCGCCTACCCCCCTCGGCCTATATATATGCTCATTTCGTCATTTGTTTCTTTTGCTTTTGCTTTTGCTCTGGTTTTCCTTCTGCTCTCTTCTACCTTTCGCGGCGGTTCTTTCACCTGAGCTTTTTTCCGGTCATCTTTCACGACGGCGTCTTCACACCCAGATTTCGGCAAAAGATTTGGTGGGTTTTGATTTCTAGAACTCTTTATTTTTCAAAGTTTTTCCCGAAGTCCATTTTTGCCTTTTTCCGAACTTGTTTTCCAGCCAAAAAATGCCTATTCCTGAGAGTTGGCAGCCTCTTCTTTCTCACCCTTGTTGCACTACTCCTGCAAAATTAGCAAAGTGGAAGAAAAAAATTTTCCTTCCCTCGTATGCTGTTACGAGGTTGCCCCGTCCTGACCACTATAGCTTTTCAAACCATAGTAACGAGATCACCGTTTTCCGAGCTCAGCTGAAAGCCGGACTTCGGTTCCCCCCTCCGAAGTTGATTTGCGACTTTTGCCAATTTCATGGCATTGCCGTAAATCAACTTCCTCCGAACTCGTACTGCTACTTCAACGCCTTCCTCTGTATGTGTGGCGTTTTCAAAATAGAACCCCACTTCGTTATTTTTATGCAGTACTACAAGCTCTACGTGGTCCTGAAGGGTGGCTTTTATTTCATGCTACCTCGGGGATCCGGGAGCAAAAAGTATATGTTCACCTTCGCCACTAAGGATAGCTGGCGAGGGTGGCAAAAAAAGTTTTTCTTTCTGAAGATGGAGGAGGCCTGGTCGCGTGTTCCAACCAAGTGGGCTCAGGGACGGTTAGAGGACGACGTCGTAGATCCGAGGATACTGCTGACTCCCGAGTTGGCTTCCGTATTCGCGGATTTCGACGGTCGCATCCGAGCCGTCGCCGACTGGGGTCCCGAGGTCCTTTCGCGCCCTCTTTACCCCTTCCCCATCAATTGGAGGTTGATGACCGAGGAGGTCCTTCGGGAGCTCGGGGTGGTAAAGGAGCACAAGACGGACCTCGGGATGCCGGCTCCTGCCATCGCCGGGAAGGACTCCTGGCTAGTGCAGCTCCTTCGGGAGGAAGTTTCTTTCGAAACTTTTTATGAGAGTAAGTTACTTTCTAATCTCCTTGTTATAACTTCGTTCCGGACTCACACTGATGTCTTTCTTCATTTTCAGAAATGGGGGAGGACACTGTTGCTTTCTACAAAGCCATTTTCACCGGTCAGCCCGCGAAGGGTGATCAGACAAAGAAAGCAGCCTCCCGAAGACGGAAAACGTCCGGGGCTGGGCCGTCTGCTTCTAAACGGGCGAAGAAGGATGTGCCCCCTCCCCTTCCGGAGATTTCCGAAGAGGTGGGCGAGGAGCCCGAGGCTACTACTGCCCCTCAGCCCGAGGTTGCTGCTGAGGTCCCTCCTCAAAGTCCTACCCCGTCGCAGGCTCTCCTGGACGCCGTGGTAGAGGCGCCTTCTGCCGAAGAGCGGCGCCGAATAAAAAGCAAGGGGATTTCTGCCGAAGAGGCTCCGGCTTCCGACGAGGACGTCGTCGAGGTGCCAGCAGGTTTGTTCTTCTAACAAACTGTGGCACTTCTCTTTTTTGATGATCTTTGAGATTTTCTTTTCTTGACCAACTTTTGTTTTATTTGTGTAGAAGAGTTGCTCACTCCGGGTTGGGTAGCTGAGCATGCCAAGAGGAGAGCCCTTCGGGACGCCCACATCCCGAAGGGAAAAATCCCGAATGAGCCTTTCTGGACGTTTACGGAGGACATGAATTTGTACTCCGGAGACTGCCAGCAAATGGCTACGAAGATCTCGAAAGGGGTCCTCACCGATGCCTCATTCAAGGCCATTGCCGCGGCTCACCCGGGCGACGATTTTCTTGCCGCGAAGCTTTCCGAACACGCCGCTCAGGTACACTTTTTGTCTATCTTCCTCCTTTGAATTTTTTCTAAGTGTTTGGTTTTCTTTTTGTCTTAACGACCTCGCCTTTATCCTTTTGCAGCTTCTGGGGTACGCTGGCTTTCTTCGAGTTCGGGTGGCGAGGCGGACTGAGTTCCGAGCGAAGGCCCTAGAAGCCATAGAAAAAACAAAGGCCATGTGCTCGGAACTGGCTGTCAAGAACCTGTAGCTGGCCCAAGCTGCGGAGAAGGAAGTTGCCGCCCTTCGGGAGGAGTTCCAGAAAGAAAAAGATGAACTTTTGAGGGACTCCTCCCAGAAAATTTCTGACCTCGGCTCCCAAGTGGCGGAGCTGATCTCGGCAAATGAGGCGCATCTGAAAGAAAAGTCAGAAGTCGAAGGTCTTCTGGCGAAGGCGCTTGCTGAGAAGGCTGCGCTCCAAGCCGAGGTCGATGCTATGAAGAAGGAGCCGGAAAAGAAGAAAGTGAAGGAGCTGAAGAAGAAGGTCTCAGATTTGAAGAAGGACTTCGAGGAGCTTGAGGTTGAGAAAGACAAGTCTGACCAGATGACCAAGGTTGGTTTTCAGGACGGATTCTGTCTTGTTCGGCACCAAGTCCTTCAGAGGTTTCCAGATCTGGATCTCTCTTTTCTGGCAGCCCTGGACATTCCCGAGGGACCTCGGTGGACCTGGTCTAAGATTGACCATTTGAACCTGCCTCCTTGTATTCTGGCGCCGAAGGTGGTGCAAAAGGACGCAGGAGCCGAAGACTCCCGGGATGCCGAGAAGCCTTAGTTTGTTCTAGGGTCATTGTCCTTTTTTCTCTTCTTTTTTGTACTTCTTCTTTTGGCTATCTTTTTTGTAAGCACACTTATCTCAATAAAGACCTTGAAAATTTGGCTAAGTCTTTTTCTGAGATTTTTTGTTTTCCTTTGTCCCAAACTTTATTCGTTCAAGAGACTTCGGAAGACTTTGTCTATGCTTATCATGGTGACCTCTTTCGCGAAATCCTGACTTGTTCAACTTATGCCCAAAAATTTTGGCTAAGTCTTTAGCCAGATTTTCTCTGTTGTGCCGAACAGGTTTGCTCTAGAGACTTCGGAAAATAATACCTTCGCTTATTTTAGGAGGCCACCTTTGCGGAACTCGCACCACTCATGCTAAGAAACTTTTTGGCTAAGAAACTTTTTATACTTTAGAGAAAATTTTCCTTTCTTTGTACAGCACGGTCTTCCTTGCCGAGATTCTAAGCGTAAAATTTCCTCAAGGCGTCCGAATGCCACGTATTTTTTAATTCTACGCCTTCGGAATCGCCGAGCTTGTAGACCCCTTTTCGTACTTCGGCAAGAACCAGGTAAGGGCCTTCCCAGTTGGCGCGAAATACTCCGTGGGATGGCTTTCGAGGTGCGAATTCATTCTTTCGGAGAACGAGGTCTCCTCTCTTTATTCCTTTTGGCCTTGCGCGCAAGTTTATGGCCGCGGCCACTCTTTGCTGAAAAGCTTTTCTTCTTAGTTCGGCTATTTCTCTGTGCTCGCCGACGAGGTCGAGCTTGGTTCTCAGGCCGAGGTCATTTCCATTTTCATCAAAAACTTGCACTCGAATTGATGGTTGCACTACCTCGATTGGGATGATGGCTTCTGTACCGAAGACGAGTGAAAAAGGCGTTTCCCCAGTGGCTCTTCGGGGTGTTGTTCGGTAGCTCCACAGTACACTCTGGAGTTCGCCTGGCCATTTCCCTTTTGCTTCCCCCAGCCTCTTTTTCAGACCATCTTTTATGGTCCTATTAGATACCTCTACTTGGCCATTGCTTTGAGGATGGGCTACTGGGGCGAAGTGCATCTTTATTCCGAGGTCGTTGACAAAGTCCTGGAACCCTTTGTCAATAAACTGGGATCCATTGTCGGCTACCAGTATCCTCGGTATGCCAAATCTGCATACAATGTTCTTCCATACGAACTTCTGCACTTCTTTAGCTGAGATAGTTGCTAATGGTTCTGCCTCGACCCATTTAGAGAAGTAGTCTACTGCGACCACGCAGAACTTCACGCCTCCGGGGGCTGTTGGGAGCGGCCCAATGAGGTCTATGCCCCAAACTGCGAAGGGCCAGGGATAGTCAGCCGAAGTCACCATTTCCGAGGGTGTCCTCTGGATTTTTGCGTGTTTTTGGCAGCTCTCACATTTTCGGACGAAATGTCGTGCATCCTTTCTTAGGGTAGGCCAAAAATATCCTTGGCGGAGTACCACTGCGGCGAGGGCGTCAATTCCAATATGTGAACCACAAGCGCCTTCGTGGACTTCTTCGAGGATCATTTCAGTATCCTCTTCGCCAACACACCTCTGTAAAGGATTTGCATATCCCTGCCGATATAGTTCTTCGCCTATTAGGAAGAATCGCCCAGAGCGTCTTCGCACTTTTGCGGCTTCGATGGGGTCTTCGGGGAGCGCGTTGTCCGCAAGATACCTCTTTATTGGATCTTTCCAGCCCTTTTCCGAAGTTACTATGCTCAGTACTTCAATGCTCGGGTGGTTTAGTACCTCGGTGTATGTTTTTGCCTTTGCCAGGCAATCTGCTTCGGTGTTTTCCCGACGAGGTACATTTTCGATGCGTATGGTGTCGAACTCTCGAATGAGCTTCGTCACCAGTTCGTGGTATTTTGCCAAAATTGGGTCTTTCGCGCCGTAGTCCCCTGCCGTTTGCCGAACTACCAGCTGGGAGTCACTGTGAGCCTTCAAGTTTCTTATTCCAATTTTTCTGGCCAGGCGCAACCCTGCTATCAGAGCTTCATACTCAGCCACATTATTGGTGGCGCTGAAGTTGAACTTGATGGCCTTTATCACCTCTAGACCTTCGGGTCCTCTGATGATTACTCCGGCTCCTTGGTGTTCGGAACCTGAGGCTCCATCCACATGCAGCGTCCATTCTGGCTCACCTTCGCCAAGATCCGGGTGGCTATCTTCGGTGGTAGGTACTTCGGCGATGAAGTCAGCTAGTGCTTGAGCTTTTATGGCTTTCCGAGGTTCATAAACAATGTCGTGTTCGCCGAGCTCTATACACCATTTGGAAAGCCTTCCCGAATGATCAACTCTTTTCATAACATCCCGTAGAGGCAGACTACTTCGGACGATGATGGGGTGAGCCTGAAAGTATGGCCGCAATCTTCTTCCTGCCAGCACCAAGGCATATATGGCTTTTTGGAGCAATGGGTACCTGACCTCGGCGCCGTGCAGGGATTTGCTTACGTAATAAACTGGCCATTGTCTCGGCCCTTCCTCTTTCACAAGGACCGAGCTCACTGCTTTTTCTGAAACAGCGAGGTACAGGATGAGGGGCTCTCCTTCGCGAGGTTGTCGCAGAGTAGGCAGTCGAGACAAATAGATTTTAAGTTCTTCCCAGGCTTTTTGGCAATCCTCATTCCAAGGATGGTCACCATCCCCGAGGTCATTTTCTCTTTTTGCTGCCTTAGTAAGGACTTTGAAGAATGCCCGACACCGATCTCCGTACCTGGAGATGAACCTGCTAAGAGAGGTTATCCTTCCAGTGAGTCTCTGCACGTCTTTCACTGTGACAGGAGTTCAGAATTCGAGCAGAGCCTTAATTTTTTCTGGGTTAGCATCAATGCCCCTTTCTGATACCATGTAGCCCAGAAATTTTCCCGAGGTCACGCCGAAGACGCATTTTTCGGGGTTAAGTCGAATTCTGAATATTCTGAGTTGCTGGAAGGTTTCCTCTAGGTCTGTGACATGGTCTTTAGGCATCTTACTTTTGACTATCATGTCATCAACGTAGACTTCCATGTTCCTCCCTATTTGGTTATGAAAGACTTTGCTCATCAGCCTTTGGTAGGTGGCTCCTGCATTTTTGAGCCCGAAGGGCATCCTAGTGTAACAATATGTTCCACCTTCGGTGATGAACGCAGTTTTTTCTTCATCTTCGGGATCCATCCTTATTTGATGATACCCACTGAAGGCGTCGAGGAAGCTTAGGAGCCCATATTCGGCAGTTGAGTCGACCAACTGGTCTATCGGTGGGAGAGGATAGGAATCTTTCGGGCAGGCATCGTTCAAGTTTCTGAAGTCGATGCACATCCGGAGCTTACTACTCCCTTCTTTTGTAGCAATAACCACATTGCTTAGCCATTCGGGGTACTTGACCTCCCTAATTACGTTTGCGTCCATCAAGCGCTGTACTTCGGTTTTGACGAATTTACTTTTGTGGACCGAGATGCCTCGCTTCTTTTGCCAGACAGGTTTTGCTTCCGGGCTTACTTTAAGGCTATGTTGTATTATGCGAGGGTCTACCCCTGGCATATCCTTGGCGAGTAGGCGAACAGTCCTTTATTCATCAGTAGAAAGGATACAAGGTTTTTCTTGTCACCTTCGGCCAAATTTTTCCCTATTCGGGTATTTTGGCCGGGGACAAGTTCTACTTCTGCAAGCTTTTCTGCCCCGCCCATTTTTGGTTCTTCGGTGGGTAGTGTCCCTCCTGCTAAGGTTTGTGCGAAGTTGGCTGCTGGGGCTTTTCGGGCTTTGACGAACACCTTTCTGACCTCGGCTTGGTTGATGAAAATTTCGGCGTCTCCGTCCTTGGTGGCGAAGGTGACTGTTAAGTACTTCACATCTGGGCGAATGTGCAAATTCCCTTGTGTTTGCCTTCCAAGGATGGCGTTGTACGACGAAGGGACATCCATGACAATGAACCTCGTCATTGTGGAGGCAAAAATTTCTCCTTTTCCGCTGATCGAACTCCCTCTCATCATCAGGGGAAGGTCGATCCAGCCGAGGACGGGCAGCTCTGAGGGTCCTATTCCAAAGGTTGGTGAAGTAACAGGCTTGAGGTCGATGCTGGATATTCCCAAGCTTGGGAGCAGATGCGAGAATAGGACGTCGGCGTTTGATCCATCGTCAAGCAATACCCTTTTGACGTCCCAATTCCCTATTCTTGCCATGACCAACAATGGGTCGTCATGAGGGAAGATGACGGAGGAACCATCTCTTCGGGTGAGTTTTTTCGATGGGCTTTGGTACTCCATTGTTGCTATTTCCCTAGCTTTCCTCTTTCTCCCCGAGGATGGCAGTCCAGTGGTGATGGTTTGTATTACCCCCGCCGAAGGTGGGAGGCGCCTTTTTGGACTTCGGTTCCTCCTTCTGTCGGAGTCATACTCATCTTCATCAGCCTTTCCTTCCTCCTCTCTCCTTGCCTTCGGCGAAGGCATTCGCAGATAGCGCCGCAGTTGACCTTGCTTAATCAGCGACTCGATGTACTTCTTCAACTGGAAGCAGTCTTCGGTGTCGTGACCGTGGTCGCGATGAAACTGACAAAACTTCTTCATATTCTTTTTGTTGTCAGCGGTCATTGCCTTCGGTCGCTGAATCTGGGATCCCTGTTTCTCCATTGTCATGAGGATGTTGGTCCTTGTGGTGTTCAGGGGTGTAAAGTTCGGAGGAGGCTTCCTTCCCCTGAACCTCCGAGGTCGTCCTGTTTGCTCTGTCGGATACTTGGCTTGCTGGCTTGATCCTTCGGGACGGGAATGATCGTTCTTTGGCCCCTCCATTCTTAGCTCTTCGGCTGTCATATGCTGCTCGGCTCTTCAGAAAAATTCACCGAGCGTGTCTGGGGGGTCTTTGGAAAACTCGTAAAATAGCTGTGAGTCCCTCCGAAGGCCCCGTATCATGGCGAGGATGCGTATTTCTGGCCGAAAGTCTGGAACACTTAGGGCCTCTCGGTTAAATCTTTCGACATAGTCACGGATGGTTTCCCCGTTCCTCTGTGCTATGTCGAACATCTGCACCGGCATCTTCGCCGTAGGACGACTTCCAATAAACTGCTGGGTGAAGGCAGTGGATAGCTCCTGGAACTCTCTGATGGTTCCTGGGGCCAGAGAGTTATACCATGCTGTAGCAGGGCCAGCAAGGGTGACCTCGAAACATTTGCATAGAGTGGCATCGTCAGCCCCGTGCAACACCATGCTCCGTTTGTACTTCGTCAGATGGGCCTGTGGATCTGTTCGGCCATCGTACGTTTCTAGCCGTGGTACCCGGAAATCACTGGGCATGGCTGCCTCGACTATTGTTCGGGTGAACGGTGACTCATCACCACAGAAAGTTTCAGATAGTCTGGCCCAGACAGGTCTGCGGGCTACCTATTTTTCCACCCTTTCCAACCTTGCCAATATTTTCTCCATAAGGAGTGTGGCGCTGGGCTCTTCTTCGGGGAAAGGGGATCGTCGGCATCTCTTCGGGGAGTGAGTTCGGCGCTGAGGGGATGGGGACCTCGCCTCAGGTGACGAGCTCCTTCGGCGCGGGGTTTTGGGTCGCTTGGACTCCGTCTGTCCCGCAAGCCGTGCCCCGAGGGGCGTGTTTTCTGTTGAAGATTCCTCTCGTGGGTCTCCACTTCCCGAAGTACGATGAGCTGATTTAGAACTTCTCTCTCGAGGGCGCGCTGGCGAAGGAGGCCTTTGGGCCTGAGTTTGTTGTGGCCACCTTTGTCTATCTGCTGTGCCATTTCGGCCACAACAGAATGCTGGAACTCGCGCAGAAAACTCATAGTGATGACCAGAGGACGTTCTTCCTCTGGCAAGGAAGTCCCTGGAAGAGTTTGCTCAGTAGCCGGTTGGACTTCAGGCGCGGAGAGGGACCTCGGAAGTCCCTTGTCCTTAGAACGCCGAGTTTCAACGACGGCAACCTGAGGGTGGTTTCCCATAGACGGCGCCAAATGATGCCCTTCAGCATCTTCGTCTTGCGACATGGTGAATTCTGAGGGAGCTTCCGAGGAGGGAGAACGTCTGACGGAGAGGTTCCCCAGGTGGGAAAGTACCTGAAAGACTAAAAAAAAAAGGGTTAGGAGGTCCCCGGGATGATTTTCCGGGGAGGAGCCTCCGACGCCCAAGTTAGTGTCCTGAGAAGGTAAAGTAGGGACACTTAAATGGATATAGGCGGTCTGGCCTGTTTGTGTTTTCTGCTGGAGAGAAGGCCGTCCTCCCTCTTGCCAGGACCTGTTTCCCAGTATTTATAGAAGTACCTGGCCCGTTTAGATCCTGACACGTGTTCGGTCGGATTCTTTCTGTGCTTTTTGGGCATAGGGAACAGGTAGCCGTTTGTAGGCTCCTTGAGTTTTGTGGCTGAGAGTCGGGACTTGGATGGCGTCAGCGTGTCAGGCCGCCGTTTCAGGCAGCGTATGGGCGACCTGTCAGAGGCTCCTTAAATGCTCATTAAATGCTCCTGCCGTACTCCCGAGGTCCTTTGGGTGAGGTCGCCCTCTGGTACGGACGCCCTCCTTCGGGAATCACGCTAGTGGCTCGGGGAGTTCTCTAGCTCGGCCTTCGGGGAGAATCTCTCCTGCTTTCAGTAGCTGGTTCTTTTCTCCCGAAGGCGATATGTTCGGTTCCCTGAGAGAGTCAACGACACATTTAGATAACCTGGCGTTTCAGCCGAAGTGCTTACTTCGTCATGCTCGATCTCGCTTCTGCCGAGGTCTGTGGCAATGCTTCTTTCCGAGCTACGTCAGGCTCCCCGGTCAAACCTTCGGGGGAATTGATGCTGGGGGAGGCGATAGCCTTTTGGCTATCAATCACTTTCATACCGAAACATTTCTTGCTCATTTAACTTAATAAATCTTCAATTGAGCACTTAGGGTCCTTGTACATGGAAGAACTACCATGAATTCAAGGAGATATGGACATTACCTCAAAACCCTAGCTCAATTGGCTCGGCCTTCCTTCAACCTTCAAGAACAAGCTTGATTTCCAAGTGAACTAAGGCCGAAACAAGTCTCCCAAGCTTGAATTCTTCAAAAGCTTCCAAGATTAGCTTGATTTTGAGGAGAAAGTTGGATGAGCACTCAAGGAAGAACTCTCGGCCAAACCAAGCATGGAAACCCGAAAATGAACTAAGTAAAATGGCCTTGGTAGTTTCTGCTGAATGTCTTTAAGTTTTGTTGGCTAAAATGCTAACTTTGGCCTTCCAATAAAATGCATGGTGCAAAGTAGTCTTCCAAGCTTACAAGCCCACAAAACCGCCACTAAATCCTTGATTCCAATGACACTTTAGTCCATTCTTGGCCCAAGATGCCAAGCAAGTAAACAACACAAGTACCAAGATGCCATAGTACCCATGCATAACCGGCCATGTAACTAATCACAAGGACTAGTTAGTTTAACTAGTAACTAGTGAATAGTACACTTAGTGGTAGACAAGAATGCGACTAGCAATCATTGTTGTCTCCCAAAAATGGTCTAGTCTTGGACTAGCCATCATAGAATTTTGCATGGCCAACAATGCCATCCTTAAGCTTGTGGTTTCACTTGTACCACTCAACTTAGTGCACAATTTAGTCCCCTTTCTCTGTTTTCTGTCAGCTTCCCCATAGTACATTTTCTATGTGCAATTAAGTCCTAAAAGTCTCCAGTTTTGCACATAAGTCACTGTACTAGTCTCCAGAGCTTCGCTTACTTCCCCTTTCTGTTTTCTCTCATTTTCCTTGGTTTTCCTTGATATCCTTGGCCTAAGCCAAGCACTCAGGAGATGCCTAACAGGTCTGTTCAACAATTCCCAAAAGAACAATTTCCACTTCTGATAGCCAAAAGGCTATCGCCTCCCCCAACATCAATTCCCCCGAAGGTTTGACCGGGGAGCCTGACGTAGCTCGGAAAGAAGCATTGCCACAGACCTCGGCAAAAGCGAGATCGAGCATGACGAAGTAAGCACTTCGGCTGAAATGCCAGGTTATCTAAATGTGTCGTTGACTCTCTCGGGGAACCGAACATACCGCCTTCGGGAGAAAAGAGCCAGCTACTGAAAGCAGGAGAGATTCTCCCCGAAGGCGGAACTCCCGAGCTAGAGAACTCCCCGAGCCATTAGCGTGATTCCCGAAGGAGGGCGTTCGTACCAGAAGGCAACCTCGGCCAAAGGACCTCGGGAGTACGGTAGGAGCATTTAATGAGCATTTAAGGAGCCTCTGACAGGTCGCCCACACGCTGCCTGAAACGGCAGCCTGACACCCTGGCATCATCCAAGTCCCATCTCAGCCACAAAACTAGGAGCCTACAAACGGCTACCTGTTCCCTAGGCCCAAAAAGCACAGGAAGAATCTGACCGAACACGTGTCAGGATCCAAACAGGCCAGGTACTTCTATAAATACTGGGAAACAGGACTTGGCAAAGGAGGGCTCTCTCGCCATCGGCACTCTCGCACAATAGAAAACATATACAGGCCAGACCCCATATCCATTTAAGTGTTACTACTTCACTCACTATCAGGACACTAACTTGGGCGTCGGAGGCTCCTCCCCGGAAAGTCATCCCGGGGACCTCCTAACCCTTTTTTCGGAGTCTTTCAGGTACTTTCCCACCTGGGGAACCTCTCCGTCGGACGTTCTCCCTCCTCGGAAGCTCCCTCGGAATTCACCATGTCGCAAGACAAAGATGCTGAAGGGCATCAACTTCAACCCACGACCAGATTTTTAAGCTAATTCTTTTCTGCAATTCGAGGCTATTGCACAGGTGCTTGATGGGATCAGTTGGAAAAGATTACGAATCTTGGTGACAGTGGAACTAGTTTCGTTGACAACTAACTGGTGGATAAGCTCATTAACAGAGGTGATGAAGTTGCTGTCATTGATAACCTTTTCACCAGAATGAAGGAAAACTTGGTTCATCTGTTTGGGAGTCCAAGTTTTGGGTGTAAACAACCATTCGTTAAAACTAAAAACACATAAACCAAGCACGAATGAACCTCACAACTTCTTTGTGTGGCATTTTTCAAAGCATACAAGCAATCTCTTAGGGATGATTGTGTTGACTTTTCTTCCCCCCCATGTGGTCGGCTCCTTTTTTTATTTTTCTTTTTTTTTTTCTCTCTCCTTTATCTTTCTTCTGTCTTCTTTTCTCCTCCCTTAAAGTCAAAATTGCGGCTGATAGTAGGTGAAACAGCTGCAACCATTTGCAGCAAAATTGGAAAACAGAAGAGAATATAGGCTAGCAACGCAGATGGGTGCAAACGCGGCTATTTCTCCTATAAATAGCCCTGCTTTCTCTTCTTTCAGTGCACCTGGTAGCTTGCTCATAATTCTTAAAGAGCAAAAGAAAATTGTGAGAGAGAGAGAGAGATTTATTTTTGGGAGTGACAAAATAGTGAGATAATTTTTGGGGTGTTTAGTAAACACTTGAGTGCCACTATTTTGGGTTTATCTCATACCTTTAGAATTTTTGTCTAGAGAAGATTCTCTCTCTGTAAGCCTACTATTTTTATAGTGGAAGAAAATCTCGGAGTTTGTCCCGTGGACGTAGCCCTAAAATTAATGGTGAACCACGTAAATTTTCTGGTGCCATTTTTACTAATCATCTTGCTCCCGAAGTTATCACCCGCTGCGCACGGTCCTAACAAGTGATATCAGAGCAAGGCCCGGTGTTTATATCTACTTATCGTATGCTCTGTGGTTGCCGCTGAAAAGTGGACCCTCCACATCAGAAAATAAGCTAGATTATTATTCACCATTTTTTGCTTGATACTGGGTATTTATTAGCATCATGGAGGCGAAGACCAGCAAGATGATTAGTCTGAACGGCTCGAATTACCACATATGGAGAAGCAAGATGAAGGATCTCTTATATGTGACGAAGATGCACTTGCCCGTGTTTGGTACAATCAAACCGGAAGACAGATCAGAAGAAGATTGGGCATTCGAGCATGAGCAAGTATGTGGTTTCATCCGACAATTTGTTGAAGATAATGTCTACAACCACATATCTGCAGAAACTCATGCACGGACACTGTGGAACAAGCTTGAGGAGCTGTATGCTTCAAAAACCGGCAACAACAAATTATTTTATTTGACAAGATTGCTTCAGATAAAATATCGGGAAGGTTCATCCATGGCAGATCACTTGAACGATTTGCAAGGAATCGTGGAACAGTTATCCACGATGGGCATAAAGTTTGACAACGAGGTACTCGCTCTTATAATGCTGGCCTCATTACCAAAGTCTTGTGAGACTTTGAGAATTTCACTTACAAATTCTGCACCAAATGGTGTAGTAAATGTGGAATTTGTCAAAAGTGGAATACTGAATGAAGAGATGAGACGAAGATCGCAAGGATCCTCTTCATCACAGTCAGATCTCCTCGTGGCAGATTCTAGGGGGAGAAGTGAGACCAGGGGGCCAAAGCCAAGAGATAAGAGTAGAGGAAGGTCAAACAAATATGCAAAAATTGAATGCCATTACTGCAAGAAAAAGGGGCATATCCAGAGATTTTGCTGAAAACTCAAGCAAGACCAAAAGAAAGGCAAAGGACCGAAAAAGGATGACTGCAGTGATGACGAACAATCAAATGTTGCCGATGGGTTCAACATTGTCTATGACGATGATATTGTCAATCTTGCAACCCATGAGACGAGTTGGGTGATTGACAGTGATGCTACCATTTATGTCATTTCTCGAAGAGAATTCTTCTCATCTTACACACCTGGGAATTTTGGTGTTGTAAGAATGAGAAATGAGGGTCTTTCACAAGTTGCAGGAAAAGGAGATGTTTCCCTGGAAACCCAGAATGGTACACGGTTAGTCCTGAAAGATGTTAGGCATGTTCCAGATTTGCGCATGAATCTGATCTCAACAGGTAGACTAGATGATGAAGGTTACTGCAATACCTTCTTTAATGGTCAGTGGAAGTTGACCAAAGGAACCCTGGTGGTGGCCAGAGGAACAAAGAACTCAAAATTGTACATGATGCAGGCAAAGCTCTCCCAGAATGTTGTGAATGCAGTGGAGAATGATAGTACAGTGGAGTTATGGCATAAACGATTGGGTCATATGAGTGAGAAAAGCATGACCCGTCTTGCCAAAAAGAAGACGTTATCTGGACTGGATCATGTCCATTTGAAGAAATGTGCTGATTGTCAGGCAGGAAAGCAAAATAGAGTGTCTTTCAAGAGTTCCCCTCTTTCCAGAATGAAGAATGCGTTGGATTTGGTACACTCAGATCTGTGTGGGCCAATGTGCCAATGTCGAAGTCACTTGGTAATGCTCGATACTTTGTGACTTTCATTGATGATCATTCTCGAAAGACATGGGTATACACTCTGAAGTCAAAAGATCAGGTGTTAGAAGTTTTCAAACAATTTCTAACCATGGTTGAAAGACAAACCGGCAAGAAACTGAAGTGCATACGAACAGACAATGGTGGAGAATACATTGGACCATTTGATGCCTACTGCAAAGAGCATGGGATTCGACATCAGACAACACCTCCTAAGACACCACAGTTAAATGGTTTAGCTGAGAGGATGAACAGGACTTTGATGGAGAGAGTAAGATGTTTACTCTCACATGCAAAGTTACCTCAGATGTTCTGGGGTGAAGCATTGCTAGCAGCTGCTCACGTGTTGAATCTTTCACCATGTGTCCCTCTACAGTATGATGTCCCAGAGAAGGTATGGTCAGGAAAAGATGTCTCTTATGACCATCTGCGAGTATTTGGCTGTAAATCCTACGTACATATCCCAAAGGATAAGAGGTCTAAACTTGATGCCAAAACACGATAATGTGTGTTTATTGGTTATGGCCAAGATCAATTTGGCTATAGATTTTATGATCCAGCCACAAAAAGGCTTGTCAGAAGCCGTGATGCTATATTTGTTGAAGATCAGACCATTAAAGATATCGAGAAAGCTGAGAAGGATACTTCAAGATCTGATGGTAGTTCAACAGATTTACAGCTGATTCCTCCAACGGCAGTGCAAAGACAGGTTGGAGATGATGATGAAAACGATCAATCGGAGGAAGGTGATCATGATGCTCCCATTGAGAATGAACCAGGTAATGCTGATGATAATGATGTTCATCAACAACCACCAGCACCAGTGGGTTCTCCAGGTTTAAGGAGATCTAATAGAGTCAGACAACGCTCTACTAGATATCCTGAAAATGAGTATGTGTTATTGACTGACGGGGGAGAACCAGAAAGCTTTGATGAAGCTATGGATGATGAACACAAGGGAAAGTGGATTGACGCCATGCAAGAAGAAATGAGATCCTTGTATGAGAACAGAACATTTGAGCTGGTGAAGTTGCCAAGAGGCAAAAAGGCTTTGAAAAACAAATGGGTATTCAGAATCAAGTCTGAAGAATCCAATTCACAACCACGGTTCAAAGCCAGATTAGTTGTCAAGGGTTTCAGCCAAAGGAAAGGTATTGACTTTGATGAGATTTTTTCACCAGTTGTGAAAATGACATCCATTCATACAATCTTAGGACTAGCAGCAAGTCTCGACTTGGAGATTGAGCAGATGGATGTGAAGACTGCCTTCCTACATGGTGACTTGGAAGAAGAAATATACATGGAGCAGCCAGAGGGTTTCGAAGTAAAAGGAAAAGAGGACTATGTTTGCAAGCTAAAGAAAAGCTTGTATGGTTTGAAGTAGGCACCTAGGCAGTGGTACAAGAAGTTTGAGTCGGTTATGGGGGAGCAAGGCTACAAGAAGACTACTTCAGATCACTGTGTGTTTGTGCAGAAATTCTCTGATGATGATTCCATTGTTCTATTGCTCTATGTGGATGATATGTTGATTGTTGGTCAGAATATTTCCAGGATCAACAACTTGAAGAAGCAGTTGAGTAAGTCTTTTGCTATGAAAGACTTGGGACCAGCAAAGCAAATTCTCGGCATGAAAATAACAAGAGATAGGAGCGCCAAGAAATTGTGGTTATCACAGGAGAAGTACATTGACAAGGTACTTCAGAGATTCAATATGGACAAGGCTAAAGCGGTTAGTTGTCCTCTTGCTAATCACTTTAGATTAAGCTCCAAACAATGCCCTTCTACCAACAAAGAGAAGGAAGAAATGGAAAAGGTTCCATATGCCTCAGCAGTTGGAAGTTTGATGTATGCCATGGTATGTACACGGCCAGATATTGCTTACTCAGTTGGTGTAGTAAGTAGGTTCCTTTCAAATCCTGGTAAGGAACATTGGGCTGCAGTGAAATGGATTTTCAGGTATCTTCGTGGTACTTCCAAAATGTGCTTATGTTTTGGAAATGCAAAGCCTGTGTTAGTTGGCTACACAGATGCAGATATGGCTGGCGATGTTGACTCGAGAAAGTCTACATCAGGTTACCTGATTACATTTGCAGGGGGAGCTGTGTCATGGCAATCAAGATTACAGAAATGTGTTGCTCTTTCAACAACAGAGGCGGAGTTTATTGCAGCAACGGAAGCATGTAAGGAGTTGCTGTGGATGAAGAAGTTCTTAAAAGAACTTGGTTTCCACCAGGATAAATATGAATTGTTCTGTGATAGTCAGAGCGCAATTCACCTTGGTAAGAACTCCTCTTTTCATTCAAGATCCAAGCATATTGACGTAAGATATCACTGGATAAGGAATGCATTAGAAATGAAGCTATTACAGCTTGAGAAGATCCATATTGATGAAAATGGATCTGATATGTTGACCAAGAATCTATCGAAAGAAAAGTTTGAATATTGTCGACTGGCAGCAGGAATGATGGAACTCCCACATGAGGCGGGAGGGGAGATTGTTGACTTTTCTTCCCCCCATGTGATCGGCCCTTTCTTTTCTTCTTTTCTTTCTTTCTCTCTCCTTTATCTTTCTTCTGTCTTCTTTTCTCCTAAGTCAACAAAGCGGCTGACAAAATAGAAACAGCTGCAATTAAAGCAACAAAAATTGGAAAACAGAAGAGAAACAGCTAGCAACGCGGAGGGTGCAATGCGGCTATTTCTCCTATAAATAGCCATGCTTTCTTCTCCTTCAAAACACTAAGAGAAGCTTGCTCATTTGTTCAGAGCAAAAGAAAAATAGAGAGAGAGAGATTTATTTTTAGGGAATGACAAAATAGTGAGATAATTTTTAGGTGTTTGAGAAACACTTGAGTGCCACTATTTTGGGTTTATCTCATACCTCTAGAATTATTGTCTAAAGAAGATTCTCTCTCTGTAAGCCTACTATTTTTATAGTGGAAGAAAATCTTGGAGTTTGTCCCATGGACGTAGCCCTAAAATTAAAGGTGAACCACGTAATTTTTCTGGTGCAATTTTTACTAATCATCTTACTCCCGAAGTTATCACCCGCTGCGCGAACCCCAATAGATTGGCCATGAGGAATGGTGTTCTAGGGTTTTGAAAGGTAAAAATTCCCAATTCCCAAATTGTGAATTTACTGGTGTTGACCTCATTTAGTTGACTCTTTCGACATCCAAACAGTTAACAAATAGCGTGTTATTATTGATAATGTAATGTGCAAATGTGCAGTCAAAGGTGTAGACTGAACCGCTTAATTAAGTTGGAGGACTGAGTTGGATCAAGTTGAAGTCCAAGGGTTAAATATCCTCGTCACTTGAGTTTAGGGGCATTTGGGGCATTTTGGCCAAAGAAAATTAAAATAGAATTAAAATAGAACTAAAGTAGTAGCCATTTAACTCCTTGAAAATCTCTTTATAGATGATTAATGAGTAGGCTTGGAGGATGAATGAAGACTTTTAACTTTGTGCTAAGATAATGGCCCATGTTAGTTGCATAATCCACACGTCGATTCCCTTCCTGGGTAATGTGCATAATACAAGTCACATGATAGCACTCTATAAGAGTATATGGTCCTGAATCACAACACCTAGATGATGATCCATGAGTTGATCGTTCATCAAGGTAGCCTTAACAGATGAGTTAGTCTCAACACAGGCCCAATAACCATGAAACTTGTCACATAGTAAGACCTTAGTGAATAGTGAGTAGTTCCCTTAAAAGAATCGAGGCATGGTTAGTTCTCTTAGCATAACAAATAACTAGTCAACTGATATCATCATGAATGGGACCCCCATAAGCTGCTTCAACTTCAACCACACTGAAGGATCCTTCATTAGTTCAGCTTGAGATGACTTGATTGGGGGGGCATCCACAAGATTCAAATAGCTTGCCAAACCAATGTAAAGACAGCAGCAGTAGTTGCTGAACAATGATCACGCTTCAACCTATATGCTTTTTTCAAGAAAAATTTTTAGAGGAATGGTTTGTTGAATAAAAGCACTTTTACTCATGCTTAACCATAGCCCTTATAGAATTCTCACAAATAAACCATCTGAATATCATTCTGCATTATAGGGTTTGGATGAACAACCATTAGCTTTCAAGTATTCTTCAAACCGAAGCAAAAGGAACCTTAACAAGTCATTTTCTAACACTACCTTCAAGCACAGTTGCTTTACATACGGGCAACAACAAAATATATGGTTGTCCTTTACATCATGTTTACATTGAGGACAACTAGCATATGAAGTAAAACCACGGTGACCTCTGTTTTGATTGTGCATAAGTCTATTCAAAGAGGAAGGCCAAAAATAAAATTTTAACCTTCTCAACCGCTCAAAACTTCCGGAGCCAATTCTATCGAAGGTTGCAAACCAAAGCCATCTTATAGGCTAAAAAGATAAGCATTGTTAATGGAGAACATGTCATTAGATTGGCCTAGAAGAATGGGTGCCAATTAATATGTGTAAATGAAAGAAGTGTAATGACAATCCGATGGATGACCTCTATAGGAAAGAGGTGGACAATATTGCTAACGTCCTAATAACCATCCTTACTGATTATATTTAAAACATGCTAGTTCCACATGTATCCCAGAATTGTAGTCAAGACCAAACCTTATAGGGCATTTTCCCCTACCCCATAATGAAACATTTTCATCATATGCAATTTTCCAACAGATGGCATTTTTTTTTATCAAATCTTTAGTCTAAAGAATGCCATTCAAACCATAGAAATCAAAATTATTATGTTTATAATCCATGATGGAGGATTTGGTAAGGTATTTATTCTAGAAAATCCTACACTAAAGAGTTTTTGAACCCTAAATGATCCGCCACCCAATTTTTGACAATAGCGACTTGTCCATATCATGGGCACATCTCAACCAAGACCACTGTGAGTTTTCAAGGAGCATGTTAGCTGCCAATTTACAATGTGTTGTTTCTTGGAATTTTCCATAGACTACCACATAAAATTCTTACTCAGCTTGTCAATCTTATCAAAATTATTCACTAGAAATTATATTATTCACATGGAATAGGCCAAAATAGCCTGCAAAATAATCTTGACCAAAATCACTATACCATCAACAGTTAAGCCTGTCTGCTTTCAACCCTATAACTTTTGAGCTATCTTTTCAAGAATATAGCCATATGTTTAGTTGGAGACCTTGTCATGAATAACAGTAACCCCTAGGTATAAACTTAGATCACTAGTTAAGGTCATGCTTACACTTATGTTTAGTAGTTAAGCTAGATGGGGAGTTGTGTTCTTGGAAACATGTAATTTGAATTTATGCTTGTTTATTTTCAAACCCAAAGACTAGAGAAAAAATCACGAAGACAATTGGCCATGCCTTCCACCTGGCTTATAGTTACTGCCCCAAACAACAATAAATCATCAATAAAAAACCATGAGATTTGAGGGCCATGTTTACCAAATATATAAGGCTTCCATAAATTAGCATTCGTTCTACCTTGTATAATTTGAGATAATTTTCCCTTAACCATGATAAAAACTTAGAAAGATAGAGGCTCTCTTGGTGCAAACCATGGTGAAGCTGGAAAAATTCAAGTTGTTCACCATTGCAATAAACCACCAACTGAATAGATGAGCAACAAAACATGATCAACTCAATAATAGATTGAGGGAATTTATAGTAAGGAGGTCTTAACAGTCTTAACAAATAAAGCTTTAACTAATTGAGTTGTAAACCTTAGAAAGGTCAATTTTCAAAAAAAGTGCATCTTTTCCACCCTTTGTACACTTCTTCGATTACACTGCCTCCTGCATGATAAGAATGTTATCATGGCTACTACACCCAGATAGAAATTTGGCTTAAAAGGGGGGCAACAATATTATGAAGAATGGGCAAAATTTGATTGACTAACCTTATAGTAATAAGCATATAACACATATTAAAAAAAATGATGGAATGAAACTGATGGATGGTTGGTTCTTTAGGGATTGGAACAATCAGACCCTTACGAACATCCACTAGAAAAGGGCCCATATCAAAAGACATGGCGGACAAAATTAATCATGCCTTTTTTGATGACATCGAAAAATTTCTAGTAGAAAAAGGGTTTCATGCCATTAGGACTTGGAGTGTTTGTTCTTCTCATTGAGAACAAGGCATTCCTAACCTCGTCCTCCATAACCAACTCTTCCAAAGCTATAAAATCTGAAACACTAATAGGTGAAATAAACCTCTAAGTAATCAAAAAATTATTAGCACTACCAATAGCTAAAAATAACTACTGGAAAAAGGATGACACATGCTTCTTTAAAACATTATTATCCAAAGATTCAAACATCATGTACCATCAAAGCTAAAACTTATCTTGCACTCCTTTGTCGAATAATAGAGACAAAAAAATTTGTGTTCTAGTTGCCATTTAGAATCCAATCTTTCTAAAATTTTTGGAACGAAAAAAGCTTTTCTTGAGCCAGAACATGATCATAATTGCATTTGAAGAAAAGCTTGAGGAAGAATACTCAAGAGAACATTGGATGCCATTTAACTACCTCATTAGCTAATGTTTCTACTTGAAAATGTCTCCAAATACCTTAGCATTCCAAGTACAGAAATCCTCCTAGATAAAACATGAAGCATCAACAATTGAGCTAGCACTTTTATGCCATGATGTTTTAAACACATCAAGGAAGGTTTCGCGCATGAGCCATGCTACTTTTAATGGAACACTAGAGTAATAAGAATAAAAAATTAAAGGGTGATGATCAAAGTAAGCGCAAAGAAGAACTTCATACATAGCTTGCAGAAAAGTCATATGAGCTTCTCTGTTCATCAAAACTTTGTCCAATTTTTCACGAAGGATAACATTATCCCCTTACATCTGGAATCAATGTAAAACTACATCCATTCATTTCAAGATACATTAAACAACAAGAATTATCCAATCCCTAAACTTATCAGTACGTACGTTTATAAGGTTAAATTTTTGCACCCATTGCTCATCCAATGATGCAAAATCAATGAAATCTCCTATAAAAAAACCATGTCAGCTCGACTATGTTTGAGAAACTTTTAACATGATGCCAGAAAAGCTTTTTAAAAGATGATACTAGGATGAACATAATAGAAGGACAATAGGAAATATTTATCTCTAACTATAACCAAAGAATAAATAACCCGATCCCAAACTCCAAGGCAACCAGATCCATAATGGTAGAATTCCACAATAATACAATATCCCCAACAAAATATTCTAAAGGAACAGTGCACTCATCAGAAAAACCAAGGCAATTGAAATGACCTTAATGACGCATTTCTTTAGACTTTGTTTCAAGGAAAAAATGGATACTTAGTCTATGCGATTTAACTAGATTGCCACAAGCTCTAGTAAACCGATCATTACCAATACCCCTACAATTGTAGGAGATTATCTTCATGTAGAAGCAGACGAATTTGAGTTGGAAGGAGACTCCATAGCCATATCACAAGCACTACCACCATGTTGTGTTGGAGCAACAACTAAAATGCCAGGCAAAACTTGAAATAAAGGCATTAGTGACCACTTTATCATGGAAAGGTGGGTTGTGATCCCTGCGCATCTCTACTAAGGAACAAGGGATATGCTCTTTATAAACATTTGAACAATTCATCAAGCCTATGAAGACTCCAAATCTGTTTGCTTGATCCAAGAAATTAACCTTGAACTTGTTAGCACTAGAATCACATTGCCAATTATGATTCTTATTTTCCTAAAGGCCAAGCATCTTAGGTTTGTACAATTGCTCATCCTCCACGTACATTGCTAGCCATTAATGGTGTTAAAACCATATCCATACCAACATTTTCTCTAAGGACCTACAACACTCAAATTGCATATCTTACTATGGAGTTGCTGGGGAGCTTTGAACCACATCCAAACAATTCTCTAAACAATGACAAAACCAGCCACACCCAAACAAACTGTATATAAACCTCTATAAATAACTTGCTAAAGAGTGCCATTCACCTCAATCCATGAAATAAAAGGATTTGACACATCAAGTTGGACATAGACGCTAGCAAACTTGCCTCTCATAACATAAGCTAAGACAATATCCACTTTTAAAGGATTTCCAAATGCACTAACAATTGCCAACTAGTACTTCTTCTATTGGTAATGAAGTTGTAGCTTAGAGAACCCAATCCATGCAATGAGAAAAGTAATCCTTGCTTCTTGGGGTCTAAAATCCGGTTTCCAGCTCTGGTTCGATAAATTGTGACCCTGAATCACCCTTGTTGCTTCCTTCAAAACCTTTAGATAATCATCATTATTCTCGAAGTTGAAAATATAATAACCAATCTACAAATCAGCAACCTCAAAATTCATCTATAGTTGCCGAAGAGCGGCAACTTTTGCACACAAAATATGATAATTGTTGTTTCAATCGGCACTCTTGGCAATAATAGCCCACTACTAATACCAGTTCACGATCTCATGTGCTCTAGCTAGGAACACCACCTTCGGAACAATGCCATGAAGAATTTCAATACCTTCCATGTCTTCCTCCATATCTTCCATTGTTAGCATTGGATCTAGACATGACTCTTGCCCTTGACCTAGATGTCCAAGAAAACAATCCCTTTATGGGCTATAGTAAAGATCTATGCCAATGGCAAATCCCCATACATTGGTATAATCTTTTTTATGCTTTGCCCCTGGTGATCTTCTTCCCCTGATGAGCGCCGCTTGCCCCTCTTCATATTGTTCTCCATAATAATTAAAAAGGCCTATTTTGAATGGATTGAAAATTTAACAAAATGAAAATTTTTAAAATTTATAAAAATTTTACCAAACCACTTAATACCTGACGTTTATCATCTCCATGCTCCATATCCTTATACTCATAAACATTTGAATTAATTTACACTAACATCAATTAAAAAGATATTTTTAGGTATGATTTGCTCTTATATAATTTAACATATTCCCTCTGCCTAAGCTTCTTTGCCTCATTCGACTTTTTGGACTAGTTTGACTTAAATTTATTTATATTATTTTTTGTTAGAAAAAATTAAAAAAATATATATTTAGAATTATAGATCTTGATTTATCATTCATATATAAAGGTATTTCATTTATATACTAAATTTTGAAAATAAAAAATCATAGATTAGTAGTTGAAAAGTGAATGGCGTAAAGAATTTGGGACAGAGAGAGTACTATTTAAGCAATTTAGCATATACTTCATTTCACCAAAACTAAAATACTAACAAAATGTATTTGAAAAATATAATTAATCAACACGAAAAAAAATAATCATGCAAGAACATTAATTAATTAAAAAATTTAAGATATAATATTTCAACCAAAAATCCTAAATGACACAGAGAACTAAATGATCTTAACATTAAATGAAAAAAAAAAAGATATAGTCAAATACAAAGACATCCTAAACCGAAAATGCAATATTTTAATAAAAAATCCTTAGCAAAATTACTCATGCAACAATAAAAATCACAAAAATTACATGAAGACAAAACAAGTTATTGAAGATGACTTCATATGAGTTAAAAATAACTAAGTTTCAATGCATCCTCATGACTCCATTAGTTTTTTTAATGTGATCACCATAACTTTGAAACTTAGCAATTTCTAACTCATATGAAGCCAAATCAAAAGTTAAGCTATATAAAGGCTTCTAATTTCTAGCATAACATATAAGGACAGTAGCCAAATCAATTAACAAGTTAGTCCATGGCACAATGTTATTTTAAATAATTCATATTTTTTTAAAAAATTGCAAAAAGGGGATGATCTTGGCAATAGAAATCATCTAAATTTTGACTAAATTCAAGCAAAAGGTCATTTGAGCAGCAGCTGAAAGGTGAGTGCAATTCAAACACTCAACATTGTCTTCAACTAGGTAGGGACTAAATGCTTCAGTACTTGAGAAGAAAATGGTCAGGAGTAAGCGATTGAAGAATTTAGTTGCTTCCTTTAGCAAAATTCCTCTTCAATGAAAAGGGTGATTGACATTTTAGTTGCTAGTTAAGGGCTGTATTGACTTTTGGGTAAACTACACTTGTCATCTCTGAACTAAGATCCATGCTTCGGATTCATCCCAGAACTATAAAACGTTACACCATTTATCCTTTAATTATGAAAATGCTACACTAATCAACCTGTCGTTAACTACAACTGTTAAAATATATGAAAAAAATGTTAAAAGCTAGTTTTAACCCCTAAAAACCTTTCATTTGTCATAAAAATCTCAAAATTTTTACATCTTACAATAAAACACCGTTCCGTCATGACCTTCACCCTTGCTATGGCCGACGTTGATCTGCCACCGTCACGTCCCCATCCCACTGCCGACTTCCAATGTCACAACCACCGCTAATGATTAATTGACAGAGAAAGGGGAACGAAAGGCTAAGACCCTTGAGGCCAGAACATGGCCTTTTTCCTAGTTGATTGCTTCCTAGTTGATTATTGTCCTTTGTTGTCATCTTCTGTCGCCATTTTTAGTCATCGTCTTGTTGTGCTCTCCTATTAATTAATCATCATCTTCCATAGCACTCTCCTGTCATGCTCTGATCTTGCCCATTACTGTCCTCTATCGTTATTTCCCTTCGATCTTGCCTTAATATCTCCCTTCAATTGCACTCCAACATCATGATTTCTCTTCAATGGCGTGCTGCCTTAGGAAGATGATGATTGACAATCAGGCTTCACCAGATAAAGACGATCATGCACCTTTGGAAGGTGACAACTGTGCACCGCTAGAGGAAGATAACCATCGACAATCTTGCAGGAAAAGAGGGGACGTGGGCTCGCAAATGTGGAGTTCAGTTTTGAATCAATGATAGAGGATGAGATAATCAAATATGCGAAGGAAAGGATGGAAATGGTCATGGAGGAAGGAAGACGTTTAGGAGAAGGTGATTTTATAGTAAGATGTAAAAGTTTTGAGGTTTCTATAACAAATGGATGGTTTTCAGGGATTAAAACTAACTTTTTACATTTTTTCGGTCCATTTTAACGGTTGCAGTTAACGACACTATGATTGGTATAACATTTTCATACTTAAAGGATAAATGGTGAACATTTTGTAGTTCTAGGATGAATCCGAAACATGGGTTTTTGTTTAGGGACGATTGGTGTTGTTTACCCATTGACTTTCCCTCATTGGCTACTAAAGCTTCAGTCGCTCTTTTAGTGGCTGAGATCTTCACAATTGTTTAAACTCAAGATTAGCACATTCAACTAATCACTTTTTATTTAGATACCCTTAACCCCTTCTTTTCATCATCAAGAAGCTCATCCAACATGTTTCTGCAAATGCTTATTCGTTGTTGGCCTAATTTTTTTTTGTTTCGTGAGTTTTTGTACATGATTTCTTAGTTTTTTCATAATCTAAAAGCCCAATAGATCATATTTATTCTTCAACTAAACATTGCAAATTTAAGAAAATGAAACTTTTGGACTTTTCAGGAATAAAAATTTATCTTTATAAAAAAAAATTAGTCAAAACCTTAAAGATGGTATGAGCAGATATATAAGGTATATTAGCCATTAAAATAATATCATTAGCAAATAAATGAGAGATCACAACAGCTCTTCCACCTATTTTAAAAGTCTCCTACACTCCTTTGCACATTCTCATATTTTGAAACCCAGAAATTCCATATAAAGAATAAAAAAAAAGTAAGAGAAGAGAGGGTCACCTTACCTAATCCCTCGAGAAAGGATAATTTCCTAGGCAATCTCAACATTGACCAAAAAATACATAGTATTAGAAGTAAAAAAAGATATGAGTAAATTAATGACATCAATAGTTAAATGCAATTATATTCAGATGAAGTTTAAAAAACATGCAATTCTTTCTGCCCTTCTTGATGTAAGAAAAATACAAGATTTGCTAAAGAATTATAGCATTATTAGTAGACTTCTTCCCAGGAATGAAGGCAGTCTTCCAGGGCCCAAAATGTTAAAAATGTCACTCCTTAACCTCTTCACCAAGATATTCAAAAATGATCTTATACTTATTGTTACACAAGTTTATGGCCTTAAAATGTTTTATGGACTCAAGATTCCCAAATTTTAGGATTAGTGAGATAAGGCAGCTGTTCTACTCCACTAGAATGATTTTGGTATAGAAGATTTCAATGATATCTATGACACAGTCCTTAGTAGTACCACCGAATTTTTTTAGAAAAAGAAAGGTGTAGTCATTCGACGTAGGTGCCTTAAAAAGTTTCATGTCCTAGAAGTCCTTATGTGTTTCCTCAATGGTAGGGATACGAGCCAAAGAATCCAAATTCATAGGAGGATTTTTAAGATTAGGTCTAATACGCCATTGGGGAGAACAAATGACTTCTTGATGAAAAGTTGTAAAAAAGGCAGAAAAATGGTTCAATATCAAATTGACAACTTCCTTACGAGAGTCTATCCGTGAGTTTGACAATCATGGCTTTTCGTCTTTTACCAAAGTACAAGTCTGGAAATATCTAGTGTTTTTATCACCCTCTATAATCCACTGAACTCTAGGCTTTAGCTTTTCTTTCTAAAGAAGAGAACTATAGGTATCAATAAGCTTTTGTTCTAGATTAATAACAAAAGAATTAAGGGACTCTTTAAGGGCTTGTGAACCCCTTAATTCTTGCCCGGAGTCCTTTCTTAAAGATGTTACCAAACACTTCTCTATTCTAGTCTTTCAAAATCTTAGAAAGGTTAACAAGATTTGTACTAATGTAAACACCATAAACATTGAGAAGTCAGTGTGGTAGTTCCAACATAGCTCAAACCTAAAAGATCTAATGATTACTTTATCCTTATGAAAATCTAAATCAAGCAATAGAGAATAGTGATCAAAGTTAAAAAGTAGCTTCAGGAAACATAATTGTCCAATCAATTTGCCAAACAATGATCGAATCTTTCTATGACCACACTTAAACCTTTCTGAGAATTGGACAAGTAAATTTGCTATCTTTAAAACCAAGATCAATAAGATTATAATCATCAATGTAGTCTTTAAAACATAAACTAAGTTTGCTACTTATCTTATTACCCCCATCTCAGAATGATAAAGAATTTCAATGAAATCCCCAACCACAACCTAGGGGCCATTGAAATTACTCCTGATGTGTATAGTTATTCCACAAATCAATTTTAGTATAAAAATGATTATTAACATAAACTAACAAAAATAATCAAGGAGTGTTTGAAGCTGGCAAAGTCAGTACCTACACAAAATAATGCATGGCTTCCTAACTATAGGAAGTGATGTTCATTAAGACACTCAACTTGTCCCTAAGTAGCCAAAGACCGCCATAAAAGCCCTTTCAGCATGAGCCATAGTAGTATGGGTCTCCAAAATGCCAAGAATGATAGGACAATGCATCATTATAATGTCAAAGCTATAGATCTGAATGAAGCTTTGGTGGCTCCTTTGCAATTCCAAATTATTGTCTTCATATCAAAATCAAAATTAAGCTTACCATTTATTGAGGTCCTTCATTCTGTTGGAATGGCTTGTTTTTTTCTTCTTGTCCACAAAATCATGTCTCCAATGTATAGTTATTAACTCTAAAACCCTAAAGCAAAATCCTAACCCTAAAATTTAAAACCCTAAACACTAACTCTAACCTTTACAATAAACCTTAAACCACAATCCTAAACCTAACTCTAATCTTTACCATTAACCTTAAATCTGAACTCTAAACCCTAAAACCCAAGACACTGACCCTAAACTTTAAATCCTTAAAAACTAACCCTAAACTAAACCATAAATCCTCAATCATAACAATAAACCATATACCAAAATCTAATTTCTAAACTATAAACTTAAGCCCTAACCTTAACTCTAACCTTAACACTAGCCTTAGTTTTTACCATAAACCCTAAATCTAAACTCTAAACCCTAAACCCCATAACCCAAAACTCTAACCATAACCTTAAACCCTAAACCCTAGCCCTAATCATAACCCTAAGCTTAACTATAGACACTCAACCTTAACCCAAAATTTCTAAATCCTAACAGTAAAACCATAAATCGTAAATATTAACACTCAATCCCAACCTTCACCCTAAACCTTAATTTTCATTTTTCATTACTTTCCATATTTAGTAAGTCTCATATATGAGGCTTCCATATTTAATAGCTTCATTTTCTTGAATTTCATATTTAGTAAGTCACATATTTGGGAAAGCTGGGAAAGTTGACTTCTATAATTAGCAACTTTCATTTTCTAGGACTTTCATACTTAGTAAGTCCCATATTTAGGGAGGGAGCTTCCATATCCAATAACTTCCATTTTTTGGGACTTTCATATTTATTAAGTCACATATTTTGGGAGGGCATTTCCATATTTAGTAACTTCCATTTTTTGAGGACTTCTATAATTAGTAAATCTCATATTTTGGGAGGGGACTTTCATCTTTAGTAAGTCCCATATTTGAGTTCTTCCAAAACAAGTTCCATATTTAATAAGTTTGATGACCTTGGTATGCAATTGTCAAAATTGTAACATTGGTCCATAAACTTTTAAGTACAGCACAATAAGGCAACTAAATTTTGAAAAATTTCATTTCAAGCACCCATAATAATTATAATATAAGCCCTTGAACTTTTAAAATCTTTATATTTTCACCCAAAATTTTTGAAAATTTACATTTTAGTCACTAATAATGAACTGGAATTGCATTTTGTAGCAATTTCATAGAAAATTCATTAGAATAAGAGCATAGAACAATGGTCAAAGCTTGTGTGTTTAAGTGATAGCTGAGTGAGGATTTGAGTGACATGTGTAATGATAGCTAGGTGAGGGCATGGGTCTAAAAAAATAATTTAGTATTATAAAATATTATAAAAATATTAAATAACCTAAATTCGTACTAAAATATAATGAAGAAAACTTTTATGAATTTTTAACTAAACATACTAATTTATAGAAATTAAATCATACTAAAATATTGACTCCTTTAATTTAAATTTTTTTATATATATTTTTTAAAATTGAACTAACTTAGCCATTTCGGCCTATGCAACAGTAACCTAAGTCAACGTGGTGGGCAACCTAAATCTGACCTGTAACTCAACCTGAAATTACGCGAGGTTGGAAATCACCCAACCTGTATTGAACATAAACTCAAATAACCCAACCTAACCCTACCCAAACCCAAATAATCTAACATGAACCTGACTTGGACCTAAATTTATATTAACCCGATTAAACCTAAACCTGAATGGCCTAACCCAAACCTAACCCAACCCACCCAATTGCCATTTGTACCAAGGTTGATCTGATTATTGAACTCTGATGGGTGCCTCCCCTTTAACACTAGGAAGATTTTGTTCCAACCCTACTCTACCACTTTTTCTAACCACACAAAAACTTTGCTCAGATTGATATACATTAAAACCTTCATTGCCTTATCAATGTGAAGGAAGTCATTCCTTAATTTTAGAAAGGCATTCAAATCTAGATCCTAAAATAACGTTGTTGGCTGGTAAAGGAAGATTTCCATCAAGTAGCTTGAAATTTTGATTTACAATCTCCTCAATAGGAGATTAAGAGGCTTGGTGTTGGGATGTTGAAGGAGAACGCTTATTTCAAGTGCTTGCTCTTACTTTAGACCATTTCTGTTGATCTTAGCTGAATGAATACTATTATCTTTAGGTTGTTTATCCTTGTTTTAGGTCATTCCCCACCTTAAAGGCTAATTGGCTAAGCACATTGGGCCTTCATTTTGGTTTCTTTTCCTTGAGCTGAGATTTTGGTTGCTTGGACTTGTTAATTGAACCATTGGCATTTAATGGATTATGATGAAGACCATCATCCATCATTTTACTAGTGGAAAATGTATGATGTTGACTAAACCTTAGACTAGTGTAAAAATAGTTACTGGTACCATCAGAGGTTTACCAACATGATTCATTTTTAGCTGAGATTGCCTCTTGGGCTGTAACTTTAACCAATCCCTATACAAAGCTATATTCTTCATCAAGTCCACATTCTCATTAAGAGCCGATCTCATGCAGTTGCTAGCCCTATATTTCTAGGATGAAAAGGGAGCTTCATTTGAAGCTTTATGATTTAATTTTGCAAAATCTTTTTGAAGATAGCCTATTCAACCATGCTGGTAATAAAAAGCAGTAATCCTCTAATGCACATCATATAACTGACTTGAATTATAGTAAAGAAGGGCTTATCTAAATACACCTTAAAATAAATGCACACATACTACCTCATGTACATTTGTATGCGTTAGCATTAATTTTTAAGAGCTTTCCCAAATATGTTGCCTATATTAAGGAGAATATTATTATCATAATAGTCCAATAAGAGCTTAAGCAATCTTGCCATATAGCAATGATTGTGATCTCTATTTAATTCGTTTTAAACTTTCACTCCCAAGGTCGGATAACAATATAGTATAATCTTACATATGATGGCCCCTCAACTAAAGCGTTTTGTTATCTCCATAATAAGAAAATGTAATTAGTAAAAAGTCATATCCTAACTCTATATAGGTCATCTCTCCCTTTAGTTTCCATCAGCTATTGATTATTGGGAAGAGGAAGCCACAACAAATTTTTCTACTGAAAACATTCATTATAATAGATTACAGCCACCTCTTATGGATTTTGGTGCTCATCTTAGGTGATACGTATTATAGGATTGCCATCGTCTCTTATGTCCTTTTCTACTTCACCATCATCAAAATCCAAAAAATAGAGCCCCAACACTCTAATCCTTTTCCTTGTCCATTAACTTATCCATATATGACAACTTCCCCTTGAGAACTCCATCCTAAAGTGTAGGTTCAACTTCCATTTCCATAGTCATCCCTTTTACTCACGTTCCACCCCTAAATTCTGGGTTTACATCTCTTGAAATGTACTTGTCAATGGCCCCATTAAGAAGGATATTAGATTGGAAAACATGATACACTCAAGTGGTTGCAGTTTATCTCCTTGCATGTTCACGATGAAATAACACTATACTCAGATAAATAGTTATTTCTTGAGTTCATTTAAGAGAATACTCAATGTAGTTGGTAAAAGTAAGATAATAGAGAAAAGTTAGACCTTCTCGGTCTAAAGTAATAAAGTAGCTTAATCCTCTTAACCTATTGAGTAATAGACACAATCCTTAATTCACAACACCAAAGATGCAAAATAGTGATTGAAAAGGGAAACTAAAGCTTAGTAACTAAGATAGCTCAGTCACCCTTCAAAATGTCGTTTAAAATGAATGACTAAACTTGGCAACTAAAGCACTAATTTGTTAACATTTAGTCACTGGTTAATCACCTCCAAGATGGTATTTAAGCCCTTCATTCGACCTTTAGTGGCTATTTGTGTTTAGGGTATGGGGTTTAGGGTTTCTTATGGCTTTTTGGTGGTTTAAGGGTTTAAGGGTTTAGGGTATCGACCTTTTAATGTGTTAGGATCATTTTCATGCTTAAACTTGATAGAGCTCCACTCAAAACATTTAGATTTAGGCTTGAGCTACCTAAGGAAGACTTGACTCAAATTTTTTAATTACATCCATAATCTCATTACATGTGTGTTTGTGTAATTTGAGGTTTAGTGTTTAGGGGCTCAGGCCCTTTAAGGTATCAAGTTGGCTAATTTTCAGGTTTGAGCCGAAACTTGAGCTCAATAGACTATGGTTTAGAGTTTGGGGTTTGGATTTTAGGGTTTATAGTTTATGATTTAGGGTTTTAGGGTTTCAAGCCCTTTACAGAAATTTCTCATTTTCATATTTGAGCTTGATAAAGCTAGGCTAAAAAAATCTCAATTCAAGCTTGAGCTACCAGAGAAATGCTTAAATTGACTTGTTTAGATACACCCATAATATCATCATGTGAGTGTATGTATGTGTGTGAAATTTTGGTTTTAGAGGCTTGAGGCCTTAAGATATGTTACCACCTTCACAAAATGGAAAAATTACAGCATAAGGATCTAAACTTGTATGCTTTAATTTTCACCATAGTGTATGAATTGTGAAGTGTAAAGTATTCAATATACACTTCCCTAAGTGGCACAAACAATGATAATTTGGTCCTTAAAAAAGCATTGGCATATTGCCTAATTTTCAAGTAACCTATGGACTAAATTGTAAGGTTACAAAAGTTGGGTACTCAATTGCACAAATTTCCAAAGATGACTATGGAAAGGACATGGATGAAATTATGAGGAAAGGGCGTGGATGGAATTATGAAGAAAGGACATGGATGGAATTAAGGATATTGTTGGGGACCAAAGTGCTCAAGGAGGCAAAGTTAGTCATTTAATGCTTAAGGACACTTAAGGACTTAAGTGTCCCAAACTTTTCTTAAGGTGAAAATGACCTTTGACCAAGGTTAAAATAGGTCAAAAACTATCATTTTCTCATCCCAAATGGCTGTTAAAAACGTTGTCCAAGTGTGACCTAAAGTTTGCAAAATTTGCAAACATGTCATTACTAAAGACCAAGAAAGAAATAAAGCTAGAAAAAAATCATTTTCTCCCTATTTTCTTCCAAAAATTCGACCTTCACCTGCTAGGGTTCTTCCTTGAACTCCTCCACATCCCTCCATAGCCACCTTACTACAAACAATCAAGAGAGGCAAGAGAAGACAACCAAAGCATCAAGGAAGACCATAAATCCTAGTTTTCAAGTTTATCAAAGGTTTATTGGATTTCCAGCAAAAGGTAAGGAGTTCTATTGCTCTCATGGGATGTTTACTATATTTCCAAGCATCCATGGAGCTAGAGCTAAGCTTGGAAGAGAGTCATGAGCTTTATGAACCAAGCTTAGTGAGGGGAGTGCACTTAGTGAAGGTTTTGTGACCTAGTGTGAAGTGCACATCGATGGTAGCAAATTTAAGGGTTTCTAGAGCCAAAAGTTAGTACTAACTAGTGTTAAAACTCTCCTAAGTCCAATATTATGCTTGAGGAGGGCTGCCATAGTGATCTACTTATGTTTATTACATGTTTTATGGACTAACCAATGAATGTTGTTGCTGCCGCATACATGTGTTTGTTGTTTTTGTTTGATTGCCGCATTTGGATGCCCAATATTGGATATTTTCATTTTTTTTTCTTGTGTTTTAGTATCTTTGGATATAGGTGATTGCTAAAGGTTACATTACCTTAGTGTTAAAGTGTTCTCCTTACTAAGTTTCTCCATGAAACTTACCTCCCCTTAAATCTGCCAATTTCAGGTCCAGCAGAAAGATAATGTTCAAACTGAACTTTTTCGTTTTATTTTTTTATCTGAAATTTCAGGTACATGAACTTCCATGTGTCTAGTTATGATCTGGAAATTTTGGTGATTTTAGGAGCACATTGGTATTTTTAGTGGTGGTGCTTATTGTGTTACATAGCAGCTGTCCAGCATCCTGTTTTGGAGTGCATTGTGTCTAAAGCATCCCCTGTGACTTGGGTCCGTGTATTTAGCTGAGTTAAGGCCATGATATAATGTATGGATGCATGTACATGTAAGATATATAAATTTGGAACAATTATGTGAACATTTGAGGATGGTTTTGCTATGCATTTAAAGGTGGTGGACAAGCTGTCTAAGTGTGAATGATGGGATGCTTGTTTGTAAATTCTGTTTTGACCACATAAAGTTGCTATATGCAAGGTCATGTAATTCCTATGTATATTGGACATGTATGGGATAGCCTTGGAGGGCTTGCCCCTTGTGCATGAAATGTTTGCACATTTATGAAATTTTGTATGGCATAATGGTCATAAAGTGGATAGAATTTTGACCCTGCACTCAAAGTTCTATATCTCCCTGTGTAGAGTGAATCTTGGTATGAAATTTTGATCACACCTAGAGAACATCTAGAGGTTTAACTGAAATTTCTAATTCCTTCATTTGGATCCCTGTAACCAAAGTTATGACGTTGAAAATTTAGCTAATTTACTGTTCATTTGGTCAGAATTTTGTAACCAACTTAATAAATCTATAACTTGGTCCATAGGTGGGCTATTGATGTAAAAATAAATTACTTGGTTTGGTATAAGTTTATACTTGATAATGGAGCAAATAAAATATGGGGTTAAATGGCTAGATTAATACAGTTTTTTGAGAGAAATTCAGGTGCAGTGGCTGGAAACATGAACTTAACAAGATTGCCTAATGTATGGTAGCCAAAATTAAGACTTATGCTAGTGTTTTTCTTCCTTGCTGCCATGATGTACATAAAATGCGGATATGTGTGTAATAGTTGGACTAATATGCATGTATTGACATAGTGCCCAAGAGGGCCACTTGGGTATGCACATTAAGGCTATTGTTCTCATGGCCTACAGGACACACCAATCCTGGGATTTTAATGCATAATTTTGGCACCATAACTAGAATAACCAAGAGTGGGTAACAAGATATCATGCTCATTCTCAGGCATGGGCTCGATGGAGCTCATCTTGATAAGTCTTTATTCAAGATTGCCCAAACTCAACAACTCAAGAAAGGCCCGAATCATAATTTACACCCCTAATTTCATTAAGTTAGTTGTGTATGTGTTTAGGGTTTAGGTTATAAGGTGCTTTATGTTATTAGGTTAGTTTTTAGGCTTGGTTTTGATCTTGGCAGAGCTTAGCTCGATAAGTCTCAATTCAAGCCTGTTAGGGATCGACATCCAAGAAAGGCCTGAGTCATTTTCAACCAAGAACTTTGCCTATCTATTCAAACATGAAAGATGAGTCATTCTTCACCAAACTTGTTAACAAAACTAAATCCCAATAATAAAGAATCCCACTAAGATTCTAAATTTTGTTAATGTCAGAAATTAACATTATCCATCATAAAAATACAAATTTGTTTAAATGAAATTACAAATAACCCAAACATGCCTAGCTCAACTCTAGAGCTAGAGCCCAATGTGACCACTGAATACCAAAAATGCCAAACTCATACACATGAAGATTGAAACACAAGCTGATTATGCACATCTAACACAAAAATATGAGCAATGTGATTACCATAAATTTGAACCTTAACAATTTCTAAACCCTATGATAATTTGAAACCTTTTAATGAATTTGAAGATGGTTCATGGCTCCATTAATATATAGTTTCGAGAAATACTCAACTTTGGAGCCATGAAGCTATAACTTTGAAAATTAATGACATGGGTAAGTATCACCAGCTCTATATGCAACATAGGACGTAATATGAATCTAAAAGGCACACTCAAGGATGGAAAGGACCCATTGAAGATAGCTAGTGGTCCAGCTACAAAGGAAAGTGCTAAAGAGAGAGCTCAAGCACTTCATGCCTTTGTTACTTGTTATTTCATGGAGGATGGATTTGGATCTTCACATGGAGTTGCTAGAATAGTTAAGGATTCATATTAGAGAGATGACACAGCTTGGTGCTCACTCTTAGAGTTCCAAGACACACAAAATGAAAAGGAGCTTAAGAGCACACCCAAGAGTGCACCCTTTGACCCCCATTGAAGACCCACTCATGCCATTTTCTTCTACGGTTTGAATTTATGAGCCCCAAACCTTCAAGGCCTTTCTACATGTCCTAAAAAAAGGTTTCAAGCCAATGGAACTTGAAGATTCCACTTGGACCTAGGAGGCATAGCACAAACCCTACATATGCCATGAAGTGCACCCCGATGGCACTCTTAAGGGTTTATGGTTCTTTTGTGTTATGGATTGAATTTCCATTTAATTATAGTTTATTTACAATATTTAGGGCATATTTAGGTCATAAGAAGTATTTTTGTCACATAGGAAACATGACACACGCATTGCACACAAAAACAAGTACAAACCATGTAAAGGACTCATAGTTTGACTAGGTTTTCTATGTCTTTTTGGTTTAGGGCTTCTAGTTCAAATTTATGCATTATTTTACTCTAATTTTGAGCCTTTATAAAGGCCTCTATTATTTTTTTAAAACCTATAATTCATTGCTTAATAATATTGCTTTTGAGAGCCATTTTTTTGAGTTCTTGGTGGACTTCCTTGGCGCACAAGAAAGCTAATTTTCTTTGTGTTCTTTATACTTTTTGTTTCTAACCATAGGTTGGTTAGGGTTGAGGGTCAAATTCTAGTCCTTTGGATTGTTGTTGTTGGAACTTTTTAGCATCTTGAGCATGTTTCTTGGTCCATATACCAAAGGGTTCGAATCAAGTGATATCAGAGCCACAAGTTCCAAGCTATGGACATATCTAGTGTTTCTTGTTCTTTGTTTTCATGTCTTCATTATTTCCAGTTTTTTTTTCAATTTTCATTATTTCTAATATGTTCTTTTATGTTTCAGGTCTCTTCAATTCGTTCCTTGCATCCATATTAAGAAAAAAAAATTAAAAAAAATTCAACTAGTGTCATTTGCATCTAATCTTGTTTCTTTTAGTTTCCTTAGTGTCCAACATCATTGTCTTTCATTCCTTTGATTCAATTCATTGTTTCCTTTGCATTTATCAAGTTTTAATCAATTCCCTACTATTTCAGATCAATCCAAGTTATTTCCAACCTAGAACAACCGAAAAGCACCAATCCTACACACATTCAGTTTTCTTGGTTTCTCTTAGAGTCCAATTTTGTTTTCTTTTATTCTCTTCATCTGCTCATCATTAATTCTCTCTATTTTTGTGTTTCTAGTATTCAAGAGTCAAGAAAATAGAAAAAAAAAAGAAGAAAGAAACACCCTAAGCTAGGTTGTTTCGGTAGAAAGTTGCTTTTGATTGTACAAGGAAATTAAGGTTTCTTGTTTTTTTGCCAATAAGTAATTGTATCTTTTTTTTGGTAGCAAGGACCCAAGAAGCAAAGTATTTCCAACAAGAAAAAAACAGAAAAAAATGAGTTTCAAGAAAGATTTTGCAAAAAGAAGTGTGCACAATTACTTGGTTTTTGCACCCATAAGCCTTAAAACTTTTAATTTTAAGTCTTAGCCTTTCTTTGTGGTTCTTACAATCTTCTATTGTAAGGGCATCCTAGAGTCTTTCAAATTTTGTTTAGACCACATCTATTTTGGAGTTAGAACTTGGTTTTCAAAGAAATTTGGTTTTTCTTATGTGCTTTGAGGATAGTTTTCTTAGAATTTTTTAGGATTCTTTTGAAAGCAATGTTTTTACTAAAAAATTGAGTGTGAGTGAACATCTTTGAGTGAAACATGTGAGGTGTGTGTTGTGAGGATGTTTGATTTTGGGAATCATGGCTAATAAAGAAGATAAGAGGATTGGGGCAAAGCTAAATCAAAAGCCTTCCATAAGAGAGATACAAGATGCCTTCAATAGACTGATAGTGAGGATAGAAGACAAGGACTTAAGGTTGCCAAGGAGGCCCAACCCTATGCTCCAACATGAAGAGGTGCAAGGATTGAAGAACCCAAGGAGGAAGAGAGAGTATGGTAAGAACACCCTAAAGAGAGTGGAACCTAGAGAAGATAACAACTTGAACTCCATTAAGCTCACTATTCCATATTTCCAAGGGAGAAGTGATCTGAGTGCTTTTTTTGGAGTAGGAGAAAAAGATTGAAATGGTTTTTTATTGTCATCATTACTTTGAGGAAAAGAAGGTAAAATTGGCCACAATTGAGTTCACTGACTATGTTATTATGTGTTAGAATCAGGTCATGAATTTTATAAGAATGAATGAGGATAAACCTATAAACACATAGAAGGAATTCAAATCTTTGATGAAGAAAATGTTTGTCCCTAGTTACTACTATTGGGATCAACACCTCAAGCTTCAAACATTGGTGCAAGGTCAAAGAATTATGGAGGATAATCACAAAAAACTTGAGATGACCTTGACCCGAGCCAACATCATGAAGGATGAAGAAGTCACCATAGCTAGATTCATCAATGGTCTCAACTCTGAGATAGCCAATAAGATGGAGATGGTGCCCTTTTTCAACATAGAGGAGTTGCTATGCCATGCTACCAAAGCTGAGAGGATCATCCAAAATACCAAAGCACCCAAGATGGCTTAAGGGGGAAGCTCCACATGGAGGGAAACATGGAGCAAGGATGCAAAAAAAAAAGTCCCAAAGCCAAAGATGGAGGCTATATCCAACATCAAAGGAGTCTTGTCTCAGTTTTCCCAAGCCAAGTCCACATCTCCACCTAAGGGTGCCCCTAAAGTTGGGGAGATGGCAAAGCTAGGGAGATGAAGTACTTCAAGTGTAGAGACAAGGAACACTACATGAGGGACTACCTAAACAAGAAGGTCATGATCCTAAGAGATTATGGAGAGCTAACAATCGAGGATGAAGATGAACTTATTGAGGAGATGCCATCATTATTGAAGGATATGCCTAATAGGACAAGCAAAGTTGATGATGGTGAATTTACCTTTATTGCTAGAAGAGCCCTTAGTATGCAAGTCAAAGAAGAGACCAACCAAATAGAGTATATCTTTAACATAAGGTGCCAAGTTCAAGACCAAGTTTGTAGCCTTATTATTGATGGTGGAAGTTGCACCAATGCTGTAAGCTCAACCATGGTAGAAAAGTTAAAGCTTCCAACACAAAAACATCCTTAACCTTATAGAATTCAATGGTTTAAATGATGCGGGTGAGGTAAGGGTGGTTAAGTAAGGTTTGGTTAATTTTAAGATTGGTACTTCTTGTGATCAAGCACTTTGTGATGTTTTGCCCATGCAAGCTTGCCACATCTTACTTAAGAGACCTTGGTAATTTAATACAAGGGTCACACATGATGGAGAGAAGAACTCACACTTCGTTGTCCACCAAGGGAGGCCAATCATACTTGTTCCACTTTCACCACAACAATTCTTGGAGGACCAAAGAAAACTTCAAAGTAAGGTTGAGAGAAAAGAAAAAATAGGGCAAAGTTAAGGGCAAAAGTGATGAAGGGCAAGTTGAGAGAACATTTGAGAGACAAAGAAAAAAGAGTGAACATGAGAGGAAGAATAATGAAGAGTTACTGAGAGCAAAGAATGAGGGGAAGTTGAGTGGAAAAAAACAGTGCTATATGGCAAAAATGAAAGTACAAAGACTAGTGCTTCTTTTATTTTACAAAGATACTTTACTTGTCGTCAATGATCTAACATCCCTTCCTAGTGTTGTTTTGTCTTTATTGAAGGATTTTGAGGATGTGTTTCTTGAGAATCTAAGACGGTTACCACCTATAAAAGCCATTGAGCACCAAATTGACCTTATCCCTGGTACACCTATTCCAAATAGGCCAACGTATATGACCAAACCTAAAGAAACCAAGGAGATTGAAAGGCAAGTGGAAAAGTTGTTGACCAAAGGTTTTGTAAGGGAAAGCATAAGCCCTTGTGTTATTCCTATCCTATTGGTGCCCAAATAAGATGGCTCATGGTGCATGTGAATGGATTATAGGCCAGTCAACAAAATCACTATAAAGTATAGGCACCATATTCCTAGACTTGATGATATGTTGATGAATTGGCATGGTTCTACTTTGTTTTCTAAGATTGATTTAAAAGGCGCTTACCATCAAATTCAGATGAAGGAAGGGAATGAATGGAAAATAGCTTTCAAAATAAAATTTGGACTTTATGAATGGATAGTGATGCCTTTTGGATTGACTAATGCCCTTAGTGCATTTTATGAGACTTATGAATCATGTCTTGTGTGATTATATTGGTAGGTTTACTATTGTTTAATTTGATGATATCTTAGTTTATAGCAAGGACCTAGATGAGCATGTTGGACATTTGAAACAAGTGTTAGGGACATTAAGAGAGCAAAAGTTGTATGCTAACTTGAAAAAGCGTGCTTTTTGTGTTGACAAAGTTATTTTTCTTAGATTTTTTTGAGCTCTCAAGGGATTGAAGTTGATCAAGAAAAGATGAAAGTCATCCAAGAATGCTCAACCCCAACATCCACTACTAAGGTGAGATCATTTCATGGGTTAGATAGTTTCTATAAAAGGTTTGTTAGAAATTTTATTTCATGCAATAAAATAGATGATACTGTACATGTGGGTGAATTGTTTTTTAGGGAAGTTGTTAGACTTCATAGAGTTCCAAGGACTATAGTCTTGAATAGAGACCCTAGGTTCTTAAGTCACTTTTGGAGGACTTTGTGAGGTAAACTTGGAACTAAGCTTTTATTTTCTACTTCTTGCCACCCACAAATGGATGGACAAATAAAGATAACAAATAGAACCTAAGGTTCTATGCTTAAACTTATCATTGGTAAAAAATGAATTCTTGGGAAGATTGTTTGCCTCATATGGAGTTTACTTACAATAAAGCTATACATACTACTACAGGATTTTCACCTTTTGAAATTATGTATGGCTTTAATCCCTTAACTTCATTGGATCTTTTACCTTTGCCTACTAATGAGGCTTCTAGTTTAGATGGCAAGAAGAAGGCCAAAAATGTGAAGAAGTTGCATGGGAAGGTTAAAAAACAAATTCAGCTAAAAAATCAACACATTGCTAAGAAAGCTAACAAGGCTGAAAGAGATTGGGTTTGGTTACACATGAGAAAGGAAAGGTTTCCAACTAAAAGAAAAAAAAAAGCTTCATCCAAGAGCAGATGGACCCTTTCAAGTGGTCAAAGAAGATTAGGGATAATGCATACAAGCTAGACTTGCTAGGTGAGTATAATATGAGTACCACCTTTAATGTTTATGATCTTTCTCTATTTGAACATGCATATTCATGGATGAATCCTCTAAGAAGGGGGGAGTTGACATGATTCTAGAAGGAACACATAAGGATGACAAGGACCCATTGAAGATAGTTAGTGGACCTACTATAAGAAAGAAGGCTAAGGAGAGAGCTCAAGCACTTCATGCTTTTGTCACTTGCTTTTCATAGAGGAAGGACTTGGATCTTTACATAAAGCTGTTGGAATAGTCAAAGAGTTATATTGGAGAGACGACTTAGCTTGGTGCTCACTCTTAGAGTACCAAGACACACAAAACCATAGGGAGCACAAGAGCACACCCGAGAGTGCACCTATGGAGCGCCCTTTGAGACCCTTTCATGCCATTTTCTTCTACGGCTTGAATTTATGAGCCTTAATACTTCAAGGCCCTTTTAAAGGTCCCAAAGAAAGTTCTTAAGCTAATGGAACGTAAAGATTCAAGCCAGACCTAGGAGGCACAAACACAAACCCTACATATGCCATGGAGTGCACTTGAGCCTTAAGGATTTATGGGGTTTCTTTTGTGTTCCAGGTTGAATTTCCATTTAATTCCAGTTTATTTACAATATTTAGGATATAATGAGGTCCTAGGAAGTATTTTTTTTCACATGGGAAACATGTCACACACATTGCACACAAAAATAAGTACAAACTGTGTGAAGGACTCCTAATTTGACTATGTTTTCTAAGTCTTTCTGGTTTGTGGCTTCTAGTTCAAATTTATGCCTTATTTTACACTAGTTTTGTGCCTATATAAAGGCCTCTATTATTCTTGTAAAACTAAGAATTCATTGCTTAATAATATTGCTTTTGAGAGTCGTTCTCTTGAGTTCTTGGTGGACTTACTTTGGTGCACAAGGAAGCTAGTTTTCTTTGTGTTCTTTATACTTCTTGTTTCTAATCACAGGTTGGTTGAGGGTGGGGGCCGAATTCCATCCTCTTGGATTGCTGTTTGTGGAACTAGTTAGCATTTTAGACACGTTTCTTAGTCCATATACCAAAGGGGTTCACATTAGGAAGTGGTCTAAGGAAAAATGTCAATTTGTTCTTGATAAAATGAATAAGAGGATAAGTGGTTGGAAGAGAGATTGTATTTTAATTGCTGGTAGAATTGAGGTGATTAAGATTGTGCTTTCTACTATACCTAGCTATTACATGCAACTAAATATTCTTTCTAGTTCTATCATTAAGTGAATTGACAGAACTTGTAGATATATTTAATGATTCTCATCTAAGTATAGAAAGCTTCATTTAGTCAGTTGGGATACCTTAACTCTACCTAAAAAGTGAGGAGGGCTAGGTTTAGGTATAGCTAAGGAGGTAAATGAAGCTAATTTGACTAAACTTACATAGTAGGTTAGTAAGAATACGGTAATCCTGGGTATAAGTGCTTAGAGGTAAATATTAAGATAAACCTAGAACTAAATATGCATCCTATCTTTTGAAAAACATTCAGAAATCCAAGGATTAGGTCTGAAATAATACTTTATGAAAGGTGGCTGATGGTCATGAACTTATGTTTTGGCTGAATGTCTGATGTGATAAAGTGATATCAAAAGCTTGATGACTGGTTCATTTCTTGAAGGGGAGGAAGAAATCAGTATGGGACAGTTATACAATGGAGAAAAACATATTAGTTTGGATTTGTTATGTGAACCCCAGTGGTATATGACTAAGAAATATTCCCAAGATGCTACAAGCTTCACAAAATACCTTTCAAGAGACTAGAATGACCCCACCCATAACTAACTTGTGGTTAGAAACGAGAAGTATAGAAAGCACATAAAAAAACCTAGCTTCCTTATGCATTAAGTTAAGTTCAGAAAGAGCCAAAAAGATCAAACCTCTCGAGCAATGTTGTATTATTGATAATATATGTTTAGGGCATAAAAAAGAGGTGTATTTATAAGGTTTTTTTAACCTTGCATCCAAAAACCCTAGTCTAAACCCTAGGAAGAGCCCTTGAAGGACTAGGAGTCCTAGATAAACTAAAACAAGCATAAAACACTCATAAAACCAAAGAATAGGTATAGGTTTTACCAAAACAATAAAAAAAATATGAAAATATGGATGTTCACACCAGCCCACACTTAAGGAACCAAATATGAAAACTAAAAGATCTAGTAAGCTATGTGCATACACATTGGGGCTTAAACAGGCACCCTGAGTGCACCTCAAGGTCTTTTGGGTGCACCAATGGCTCTAGTTTGGTTAGACCTTTAAGTCCATGATCTTGGGTCCATAGATATCTCTAAGGTCCATGTGTACACTAATGTGCAAGCTCCTTGGGTGTAAATGTGGATTATGGTGCATGTAGACCCTCAACTTCCAAAATTATGCACCATGGTATGTCTTTGATCCTTGTGTGTCCAAATGGTGCTTCAAGTGATTCATTTGACTTTCCAACTTCATCTCACATAAAATATTTCATGACAAGCTCGTGAAGTGCCTTAGCCAACTCCTTAGCTCTTTTCCCTATGATAAGTCCACTTGAGATCCTTAAAGGGTCCTTAGGTTTGCTCCATTGCCATGCATAAACTCTCCCCCTCTTTTGAAGGATTCATCCCCAAATCTGCATTGTTGAACAGAGACAAATCAGACATATTAAAAGTGGCATTAACATTGCACTCACCTGGCAAGTCAAGCATGCATGCATTGTCACTAAGTTTATTCACAACTTGAAAAGGACAATCTTCTTTTAAATGTAGCTTTTTCCTCCTACTTGCTAGAAAACTTTCTTTTCTCATGTGTAGCCAAACCCAACCTCCTAGCTCAATTATAACCTTCTTTTGGCCTTGATTATTTTTCCTTACATATTGTTGGTTCTTGTGCTCAATTTATAACTTGACCTTTTCATGAACTTTCTAACCATATTTGCCTTCCTTTCACCAGCTATCCTAGAAATCTCATTAGTAGGCAAAGGTGAAAGATCTAATCAAGTTAATGGGTTAAAGCCATACACAATCTTAAAAGGTGAAAACCCAATAATACTATATACAACCCTATTATAAGCAAACTCAACATAAGGTAAACAATTTTCCTAAGATTTTAAATTTTTACCAATGATAGCTCTAAGCATAGTATCAAGTGTTCTATTGGTTACCTTGATTTGATCATATGTTTGTGGGTGACATGATGTAGAAAACAATAACTTTGTACCAAGCTTCTCCCACAAAATCCTCAAAAAATAACTCAAGAACGTTGAGTCTCTGTCAGAGACTATAGTCTTTGGAACCTTATGAAGCCGATCTAACTCCTTGAAAATAACTCATAAACATTAACAGAATCATCTATTTTATTGCATGGAATAAAGTTTGTTATCTTAGAAAACCTATCCACTAGAACAAACATAAAATCATGGCCTTTCCTAGCCCTTGGTAAGCCTACTATGAAGTCCACAGATATGTCCATCCAATGGTGTAAAGGTGTAGGAAGTGGTGTGTATAAACCATATGTAGTTTGTGATGATTTAGCCCTTTTACATGGAATACAATGCTAAAAAACGTTCTTAACATCCTTTACCATGCTCGGCTAATATTAATGTTCTTTCAAGACATGTAAAGTATTGGCCATACTAAAATGACTCATTAATCTACCATTATGTGCCTCCTTTATAAGCAATTCTCTCAATGAAGTCTTAGACACACACAACCTGTTTTCTATAAAAAGAAAGCTATTAACATGATAAAACTTTTGAAAGGCAATTTTGACACATTTGGCTCAAACCATTCCAAAATCAAGGTCAAAAGCATACAAGTTTTTCAAATGCTCAAAGTTAAGTACTTTGGCATCTAAAGTAGAAAAAAAAAAAAGGCAAACCTACTTAAAAGAGCATCAGCCACAACGTTGTCCTTAGCTTGCCTATATTTGATGACATATGGGAAGGATTAAATGAACTTTACCCACCTTGCATTCCTCCTATTTAACTTGCTCTAGCCACTAAGGAACTTAAGAAATTAATGATCTAAGTGGATCATAAATTTTTTTTGCCACAAATAGTGTTGCCAAGTCTCTAAAGTCCTTACAAGTGTATACAACTCCTTGTCATATGTAGGATAGTTCAATGTAGCACCATTGAGTTTCTCACTAAAATAAGCAATAGGGTAGCCTTCTTGCATCAAGTTAGCTCCAATATGATTTTCTGAAATATCATACTCAATTTCAAAAGTTTTAGCAAAGTTATGAAGTGCTAAAAGTGGTGCATTACATAGCTTATCCTTTGACAAAGCTTATCCTTTGACAACAAGAAAACATCATTTTGTGCTTTATCCTGCCTAAATCCAACATTCTTGTTAACAACTTTAGTGAAAGGTGTAGCAATGGTAGAAAAGTTCTTGACAAACATCCTATAAAAGCTAGCTAACCCATGGAATGATCTCACATTAGAAATGGATGTGGGAACCAGCTAATTTTACATTACCTTCACCTTTTCCTTGTCAACCTTAATACTTTTAGAACTTACAACATATCTAAGAAAGATCACTTTATTAACAAAAAAAGAACACTTTTTAAGGTTAGCATATAGCTTTGGTTCCCTTGAAGTACCTAATATGTTTTAGATATTTTATATGCTTTCCTAGGCCTTTGTTATAAACTAAGATGCCATCAAAGTAATCAATAACAAATTTGCCTATAAAGTCATGAAAAACATGATTCATGAGCCTCATAAAAGTGCTAGGAGCATTAGTTAAACCAAATGGCATTACCAACCAACCATAAAGCCAAATTTTGATTTTAAAAGCCATCTTCCACTCATCCCCTTCCCTTGTACTTATTTGATGGCAACCACTCTTCAAATCAATCTTAGAAAACAAAGTAGAACTAGGCAATTCATCCAATGTATCATCAAGTATAGGAATAAGTGTCTATACTTTATAGTAATGTTGTTGATAGGCCTACAATCCATGTACATTTGCTTTTATCCATCTTCCTTTGGCACTAAAAGCATAAGTACAACACATGAACTTATGCTCTTTCTAACAAAACCTTTTGCCAACAAATCCTCTACTTGCCTTTGAATCTTTTTAGTCTCTTTAGGGTTGGCCATATATGCAGGCTTAGTTAGAATAAGAGCTCCATGAATTTAGTCAATTTGATGCTCTATCCCCCTTATTAGTGGCAACCCCTTTGTCTCTTTAGAAAAACATCCTCAAACTCCTGCAATAAAGACATAACAAAACTTGGAAGAGAGGTTAGCTCATTTAAAGCAACAAAAGATTCTTTGTAAGGTAAAAAAAAACACTAGTTTTTATGCTTGAATGGCTTGTCTCAGATCCCTCATTTTAGCAACAAGACACTCTTTCTTTTCAGTCAGCTTCCCCTCTTTCTTTTCCCTCAAGAACTCTCCACTATCTTTCCCATCAATTTCACTTTTTTTTTTCCCCAGTTGTTCTCTCAGCTTTCCTCTTATGTTTTACTCTCCTACCCCCAACTTTCCCTTCATTTACTTTTCTTTCAACCTTACTTTGAAGTTTGTGTTAATCCTGTAGGACTTGTTATGGAGAAATTGAAATAAGAGTAACCAGCCTATTTTTATGAACAAAAGATTACAAATTTTTAACACCATCATGAGTAACCTTCCTATCATATTACCATGGTCTCCCAAGTAAGATATGACATGCTTGCATTGGCACAACATCACAAAGCACCTCATCATCATAAGAACTAATCTTAAAAGTAATAAGAGCTTGCTTTACCACTTTTACCTCTCTAACATCATCCAATCATTGCAACCTATATAGATATGGATGCTTGTGTGTAGGAAGTTGCAATTTCTCCACCATGGTTATGCTAGCTATAGCTACATTGGTGCAGCTCCTTTCATCAATGTTAAGGCTGCAACTTGATTTTCTATTTGACATCTAGTATGGAATATGTACTCCATTTGGTCAGTCTTCTCATTGGCTTGCACACTTAGAGCTCTCTTTGCAGCAAATGCAAAGTCTCCCTCCTTAGCTTCCTTTTGACCTAATAGAACATCCACTAGAGTTGGCATGTCATTAAAACTTCGTTGTAAGGCATCTTCATCCTCAGATGTTGATGGAGGACCATCAAGCTCAGAGACTTTTAGGACTTTTAAGGATCTATTAAAGATAAACATATGACCTCTCACAAGGGAAAAAGCCAAGGAAATAGAAAAAGCCTATCAAGCACTCATTGTGGAGCACTTGAAGGTGTACTTGGAGCCCTCCCCCACCATTTCAACTTGTGGCTAATTCCTACATGTCCAAGACCCAAAACACTTCAATTTATTTAATATTATAAAGATCTAAGTTGAAGGAACCAATAGATATTGGCCAGAACATGGAGGCCCAAACGTGAACCTTAAAGAGCTCTAAGGGTGCACCAGATAGCCACTTTGGAGTCCTTCCTAGCCATTTTAGTATGCCTGAGTGGTTTTGCTAGTTTTTCTTAGTTAGTTTATATTTTCTAGATGTTATTTAGTTAAGGAAAAAATTTGTGGCACATGGCACACATGCCACATGGGTTTTTGTAGAAGGAGTATTCAAAGCGCTTTTTCAAAACCTAGTTTGACTAAGTTTGCTTCTTTTACAAAGTTTTGGGTTTCTAGTCCAATACAACTTTGTATGGCTAGATGCTCTAGTTTATTTTCGTTTAAATAGGACCTTTGATTCATTGTTTAGACACAAATTAATAAGAACACAAGTTACTTTGAACAATTCTCTTCTCACTTGTTTTTTCTCAACTCCTTGGTGCACTTGTGCTCCTAAGTTCTTTTCTTGCAATCAATTTTCTTCTAAATTCCATTTTAAATTCTTTTTCTTACACTTGTTATGGTTTCTAATTTCCCTTCTTTCTCCTTTATTGAATTTCTTTCTTTGTGGACCAAGTTGGTGAAGCAAGTGTTCGGGTACTCTTTAGAACTTAGGATCCTTGGGTAGCAAGGAACACATCAAATATGAACTCTCCATCCACCCTAATGATCATGACTTTATTGTTTGGGTAGTCCCTCATATAGTCCCATTTCCTTGGCATTTAAAACACACCATTTCTCTAACTTTAGGAGCATTCTTAAGTTGAGGTGTACCTTTGTCTTAAGGCTGTGACGTAACCCATTTGTCGTTTGTTGGTGCCTTTACTATTAGCTTAGGTACTTCATTCTTCACTTCCTTGCTCTAACCACCTCTCCAAGTAGAACTTCCTCTTTGAGCCATCCTTGCTGACTTGGATCTTTGAAGCAAACTGTTGGGCTTAGTAGTATGACACAACAAATCCTCCAAGTTGACATAGTGCACCATTTATACCTTGTTGGTTATCTCAGGATTTAGGCCATTGATGAGTCTTGCTGTGGTAGTCTCTTCATCTTCAATAATGTTGGCCTTTATTAAGTTCATCTCCAACTCTTTATGTTAGTCCTCTACAGGTCTATTGCCTTGCATCAATCTTTGGAGTTTCAAGTGTTAATTTCTATGGTAATAACTTGGAACAAAGTGATTTTTCATCAAAGTCCTAAGGTCTCTCTAGGTCCTCATAGGCTCTTCATCGTTCTTCCTCCTAGAAGTCACAATTTGATTCCACCACACAAAAGTATAATCAATAAACTCAATGGCTAATTTTACCTTCTTTTCCTCTAAATAGTTATGATAATCAAACATCATTTCAATTCTATACTCATATTCCCAATATGCATCTAGATTACTCCTCATTTGGAAAGATGGAATTGGGAGCTTATGGAGTTCAAGCTGGCATCCTCTCATGGCTCCCACCTCTTTGGTTGCCTGAGTGCACTTCAAGCCTTATCTTTATCCTCAGGCTCCTCAATCATCAATTCTTTTTCCAGACTATATATGGGATTGACCTTCCTTTGCACCTTGGATGATGATCCCTCCTTGGTGGACAAGTGGGAACCTAGCTTTCGTTCATTGGCATCCATCCTGGCCATCAAACATTCAAACATGGAATGCATGGCCTTAAACTCCAGCTTTGAATCATAATCCTTCTCTGAACATTCAGTCATACTACTAGGAAATAAAGAATTTCTCTTACAACACCACACTCACAATTTTGTTAGTGGGATATTGCTATCAAAGAATCTATCTCATGTTCTAAGCAAACTAATATCAAAGCACATAAGAAAAATTAAATTCCTTTAAAAATAGACATTTTGGATCAAAATTGGGGTAGGAAAAAGAAAATTTTAGGGTTTTGGAAGCTCTCACAATGAAAGATTGCAAGAATTATAGGAAAGAACATAAAAAAGCAAACCGAGCTTAAAACATCATTTTGGTTCAAAATTAAGAAATCTTGCGTAAGAAAGTAATATTTTTCTAGAATGAATGTTTTTCTTTATTGTTTTCTTGCTAGATAAAATTCTATGATTCTTGGTGTAAAAGGAAGTGTAAGAAATCAATTACCTACATCAAGGATTGAAAGAATCAAAATCTTGCACAATTTGAAGCAAAATTTGTAAGATCGAATCAACCTGATTCTTGGACCTTCTTTTTGTATTTTTTTTTGTTTTTGGATGCAAGAAATCAAATCAACATGAAACAAAAAGGTTTTGAATGGATTGGAATGGATTTGAGGCATTTGAAACATGTTTGCATGTAATTTGTGCTTTTCTTGTGATTTTTGCACACTATTGCATGAAACAATAAAAAACCAAATGGAATGGAGTAGATATGGAGGAAACTAGATAGAATTGATGAAATATGATGAAAACACATGGATTTGGATGTAAGGGATGAAATAACAAGCTTCTTGACTCAAAGGACACAAGAAGGCTGAATGATGATGCTTGTGATGCAAATGGATAAACAAGGCTGGAAATAATTTGGAAGGGCTTGAAACACAAGGAAATAGATTAAAATTGATGAAATATGAATGAAACAAAGGACCTTGAATGGAAAAAAATGGAAGAAAATGATGTTGCACTCAAGAAAACACAAGAAGAACCAAATAACACCAATTTGATGCAACTGAAACAAAAAGGCTGAAATGAATGAAAGATGACCTGAAACACAAAGAAATACTATAGAAAATATAGAATCTGAATGAAAACAACTGAAAATAATGAAGAAACAAAGCAAAGAAATGAAAACACTGGATATGTTGTTAGCTTGGAACTTGTGGCTCTGATACGACTTGATACAAACCTCATTGGTTTATGACCATGAAACTCACCCAAGATGCTACAAGATCCAAAGAAGACCTTTCAAGAGGCTAGAAATACCTTTACACATAACCAACCTATGGTTATAAATGAAAAGTATAGAAAGCACACAAAGAAACCCACCTTCTTTATGCACCAAGTTAAGTTCACAAAGCACCAAAGAGATAGAACCTCTCAAGCAATATTGTATTATTGATAATTTGTCTTTAGGGTGTACAAAAAAGGTGTATCTATAGGGGTTTTTTAACCTTATAGCCAAAAAAAATTAGTCCAAACCTTAGGAAAATCCATTGATAGACTAGGACTCCTTAATCAAATAGAACAAGCATAAAACACTCATAAAACCAAAGGATAGGTCTAGGTTCAACCAAAATAATAAAAGCATGTGAAAATATGGATGTTCACACTAGCTCACACTTGAGTAACCACGTATGGAAACAAAAAGGTCTAGTAAGCTATGTGCAAACACATTAGGGCTCAAATAGGTACCTTGGGTGCACGCAAAGGGCTCTTGGGTGCACCAATGCCTCTAACTTGGTTCAACTTTCAAGTCCATGGTCTCGGGTCCATAGGTGTGTCTAGGGTCCATGTATACATTATGGTGTACGCTCTTTAGGTACACATATAAACTATGGTGCATGTAGACCCTTAACCTTCAAAATTATGCACCATGATATGTCCTTGCTCCTTGTGTATCCAAATGGTGCTCTAAGTGATTCATTTGAGTTTCCAACTTCATATTGCATGAAATATTGCATGATAAGCTCGTGAAGTGCCTTAGACAACTTTTTAACTCTCTTTCTTGTAATAGGTCCACTTGAGATCCTTAAGGGGCACTTAGGTGTGCTCTCTTGGCCTGCATCAATTTACCAAACCAAGTCCTTAGTAAAATTCATAGTAGTTTTTTGAATCTAGCAATTTTCTAATAAATTGTTTTGCAAGTTTTTCAACAGTGGCAAGTTTAGTTTTTCAAAAGCTTATATTAGCAAAAGGAACCTTTGGCATTGGAAGGGATGTTGGTTTAGGGTGGGATTGGATTTTGGGACTTAAGTCTTATCCAAAAATCAAATTCTTTGTTTGGAAGTTGATGCATGATAGATTGCCCCATTAATACTTTTTTTTTTAATCTCACCTTGGTTTGATCTAATCAACTTTATGTCCTAGATGTCAATCCATGCCTGAAACTCCTACCCATGTGCTCACTAGTTGTTGGTTTAATATGAAGATTTGGGAGTCCGTCCTCAAGTTTGATTGTGTTACTATTTCTAATATTGGCTAGAAATCTTTTTACAAACATATATGTTTGAGTTCAAAATTTTTTGCTTGTTTTAATATTCTTATTCTTATTGTTTCCTCATTGCTTTGTGGAATATTTGGAAGAAGAGTAATCTTTTCACATTTGATGGTAAGAATATTAATCTTTTTATTGTGGTCATAGAGACCAAGGAGCAAATAGTTGAGTATTTTGCTATCCTAGGTAGTTAGAATAACATTAAATACAATACTTTGAGGCCTCTAAGTGTAGGATGGTAGCCTCCATTTGAAAGCATCTTTAAAACTGAATATTGATGTAGCCATGAACATATTCGATATAGTTAATACATGTAGTCTCATTGAAGATCACCATGGCCAGTTTGTCATTTTCTTTTCAAAGAGGTTGGATCAAGTTAGCCCCTTTTAGGATGAACTATGGGGTCTTTATGAAGGACTCAAGATGGCTAACCTAATAGGGGGCATAGTGTTAGAGATTAAACCTAATTGCAAATAAGTTTGAGAGATGATTTTCTTTAACACTTGTCATTCTCATTACTCACTAAATATTGTTTTGGAGCATCATAAACCAGGGGAAATAAACAATACTAATAATGGTCTTGTAAAGTTTGGTGCAGTAATGACCTCTTCTTTTAAGTATTTTGAGAATTATCCCAATTTCTTGAAAGACAATTGATTTAGAGTGAGTTCCTATTTTGTTTCTTGGGATGATGGTTGCCAAATACTCAAACTTTACTCCTGCTATGGTAGAGCCTCTTCTTCCTTACTGCATCTAGGCCTCCATGCAAGGGCAACGACTTATTGTTATATTTTTTGTTGTGTTTTATGATATCACATTCACTAAAAACAAAAATGTGAAATAATACAAACTCAAATTTGAAGAATGCTCAAGGTTCTGAAGTGTTTAGCTCAAACATCTCAGGTTTGACCAATATTTTCTCTTTCATATCCATAAAAGAAAACTTTAAAATAACATGTGATAGATGTTTCTCTATTAAGTAGTTGAAGAAAGTAAATAATGTCTATTAACCTTTCTACATGGAATCAATTTTTTCTATATAGGATTTTAAAATAACACATGATGAACATTTCCTAGATACTACTCACTAAATATTGTTTTGGAGCATCATAAACCAGGGGAAATAAACAATACTATTAATGGTCTTGTAAAGTTTGGTGCAGTAATGACCTCTTCTTTTAAGTATGTTGAGAATTATCCCAATTTCTTGAAAGACAATTGATTTAGAGTGAGTTCCTATTTTGTTTCTTGGGATGATGGTTGCCAAATACTCAAACTTTACTCCTGCTATGGTAGAGCCTCTTCTTCCTTACTGCATCTAGGCCTCCATGCAAGGGTAACGACTTATTGTTATATTTTTTGTTGTGTTTTATGATATCACATTCACCAAAAACAAAAAGGTGAAATAATACAAACTCAAATTTGAAGAGTGCTCAAGGTTCTGAAGTGTTTAGCCCAAACATCTCAGGTTTGACCGATATTTTCTCTTTCATATCCATAAAAGAAAACTTTAAAATAACATGTGATAGATGTTTCTCTATTAAGTAGTTGAAGAAAGTAAATAATGTCTATTAACCTTTCTACATGGAATCAATTTTTTCTATATAGGATTTCAAAATAACACATGATGAACATTTCCTAATCGAGCAGTTGAAAAAAAGTGAGACATCTTAAATGTCACGGAATTCGGAATTGTAATCCTAGAGGAGGGGGGCAAGTAACTAGCGAATGTTGGAAACGCCAAGTAGAAGGAAACAGAACCAACGGACTTGGATTATCCAAAACCATTTCCAACCGGGTCGCCCGGTTAGCTGGAGATCCGAAAATTCAATCTTTCCAAGAAGCTTCGAATCACCTTCCTCTTTCAACTCTTAAAATCCAAATTCGATTCTTCTTCCTCCTCCATAGCCGTCGTCCACTTCCCGATGAATTTCCGATGGTGCCTGTTTTATCTGCTCATTGCTGCTCTCTCGGTCGCCCTCGGACATGCCACCGCCGGCCGCAGTACCGCCGTTGTCCTTTCCGCTTCTGTGGACCGAGCCGGTGCCCGAACCCTCCTCTCTTTCTCGTAAGTTGCCTCTAATATCTCCCCTGAAATTGAACTGATGATCCAATTTGTAGTAGTCGTGTCAGTTTGCACGAGTCGTATCGACTCAATGTACTTGCGTCTCTTCAGTTTCAAGCTCGAATTTTGTGATTGCTGTTTAGGTTCTTGAAAGTCTTGATCATGGTCTTTCAATTTGAGTTCGCGGTATAACATTGCATTGACTTGAAATAGGGACTCTGAGACGGAATTAGCTGCTAAGCTGGATGGTACGATTTCTTTAAGGACAAGAAACTCTGGAAGGATTATATGGTCCTTTCAGTCAGGATCGCCAATATACTCTTCCTATCAGGCTCTGGTTAATGGGAATGATGGACCGGCTGCAGATTACTTCTTTGACTGTGGAGACGAATGGGAATTATATGCCCATGTTGTTGGTTCTGGTAAAATGGTATGGTTCCTTTACCAACTCTTAATCGATACTTGTTTGTCCACCAAATTATTTATGCAGGTTTTTGTCTGCTCATTGTTTCATTTGCTGCCTGCTTGAAAATTTTGTCATAGAAACTCAATAAAAACATGGAGGAACTTGTCAAACATATGCCACATGTATGGGAGGATGGAGCCGTTACACTTGGATCTAAGAGCTCTACTGTGTATGTGGTTGATGCAATAACTGGAAGGCTACTGCAAGCCTATCACAGTTCTATATTGCAGAATCTCAAGGAGAGTTCTTCATATAGCAAATATAATAGCAGTAAGGAACTGATAGAGATTGACTCTCTAAATGCTGATCAGAAGCGATTTCATATCACAAGGACAGATTATACACTGAAGTCTTTCCATCCTTACTCAGACCAACTCTCGTGGAATCTTACTGTAGCTGAAATCGGGGCTGTTTTGATGTGTCAAGATGATGATGTTCCTTTGATTATATCTACTTCAGAAGCTACCCCTTCATCTGGTTCTCATATTGGCTCTGACTTTGATATGCCATTTCCTTGTCAGTCAAAAGGTGCAGTCATAAGGGAGCGTATTCATAGTGATCCACTGTGGTTGCTCCCTAGTTCTAATGTGCTTCCTTCAGAGACCAAAGTTGACAGACTATCAAACGACAATCAAGCAAACAGAATGCTCCTGGAATCTTCTCCCAAGCTTGTGCTTCAATCGGAACCTAAAGTTGATACATCATCACACGACTCTCGGGAAGAGAGCGAAGAGTTGCAACCTCTGCCTCCCACCAAAACCCACACTTCTATTGTGCTGGGCTATATCCACCACTTAAGCATGCTTTATATTCAGGAATTGACCAGCTTTTCTGAACACTCAGCATCATTTTTGTTATTGTTATTTATTGTAGTTCTTTTGGGCTCTTTCATTGTGCACTATGCTCTTGCAGTAAAGGAGCTAGCGGCATTGAAGGGGCAGTCAGGTGTTTCTAATCTAAGTCTTTTGACTTCCAAAAAAAGGAGAAACCAAAAATCTGGAAAGAATAATGCTGTTGTTGAGAGGAATAATGAAGGCATAACATCTGAAGATGGCAAGAAGTTTGCAGACATGAAGAGGCTCCTTAATAGTGGATTTGATGGACGTACCATTGGTAAGCTAGTATTATCAAACAAAGAAATTGCCAAGGGAAGTAATGGCACCATTGTTCTTGAGGGATTTTATGAAGGCCGACCGGTTGCTGTGAAGCGTCTTGTCCAAGCTCATCATAATTTGGCTTTTAAAGAAATCCAGAATCTCATTGCATCTGACAGGCATCCAAACATTGTTAGATGGTATGGGGTGGAGTATGATCAAGATTTCGTGTATCTTTCTCTGGAGCGTTGCTCTTGTAGCTTAAATGATATGATTCAGACTTGCTCAGATTCCTCTCAGACGCAATTCTCTGTAGAGAACCATGCTGGAAGAGGGACCACTGAGTGTGAGATTCACTGGGCCTCAGTGGAGAATTGGTGGCAGGATCTAAATTTTTGGAAAGCAGATGGACATCCATCACCTCTGTTGATAAAACTTATGAGGTAGAGTGTTTAAAAATTCTAGCTATTCTTTAGATAATAACCTAATGATTTTGGTTTTCTGGTTTTGATTCCTAGAGACACTTTGCTATTAGTGTGCTCAGTACTTTTCTGCTTCCTTGATGTCTAGGTTCTCTCTCTTTGCTACTTTTTTACTATTTTCCTCTTCAATTTGAATTTTCTAAAGAAAAATTAGTAAAACTGTTCTTGTTGCTTTTAAATATCTGCTCATGAAAAAGCTGCCATGGTTCCATCTTCTTACAAATAAAGACTTAGTTTAGGAATTAAACTAGAACAGAGTTTTGTGTCTGATGCAAAAGTTGAGGGCTTTTAGCATCTTCTGATCTTGTATTTCAATTTTTCATGCAGGGATGTAGTTTCTGGTCTTGCACATTTGCATGATCTTGGAATAATTCACCGTGACTTAAAGCCACAAAATGTTTTAATAACTAAAGAAAAATATCTATGTGCAAAGCTTTCGGACATGGGCATCAGCAAGCGTTTACTTGGGGATAGGTCTTCATTGGGTCATCATCCAACCGGCAAGTGTTGCTCATAATATCCTTACAACCTCACTCTACTGTCACCATTTTATAATTTGTGGCCTGTTGACCCTGTAGATATATATATTTTTTTGTAGTAGAGTGAGCTTCATATTTTCTAAGGAGGCTAGATGGCTGAAATGTTAGTTAGGATAGGTCAAGAGATTCTACAATATTCTAACTTGTAGGGCTGCTTTCTGAATGCTCAACATGGCTCGACGTTGCAGTAGTTTGATTCTAGAACTTGTATTCGTTGTTTACTACCTGATATTTGCTTATTGTTGTTTGTAGGCTGTGGTAGTTCAGGTTGGCAGGCACCTGAACAGCTGCTCCATTTACGCCAAACACGTGCAGTTGATCTGTTCAGTTTAGGTTGTGTTCTCTTTTACTGCATCACAGGTGGTCAACATCCATTTGGGGATCATCTTGAACGTGATGTCAACATTGTGAAGAACAGAGTGGACCTCTTCTTAGTGGACTCTATCCCAGAAGCATATGATCTAATTTCATGTTTACTAAACCCCAACCCTGAATTGCGGTAAGCCTTGTTTTTATATCTCATACTTTTTTTTTCGACTGAGACGTTAGATTTCATGATCAGCAAACTCAACCATTTCTAATGGTGTCCACATTAATATGATCCTCACTCTCTCAGAGAGATTCGTTATCGCATGATTTGTGATGATTTTCAGGCCTAGTGCTTTGGAGGTCTTGCACCATCCTCTGTTTTGGAGTTCTGAGACAAGGTTGTCATTTCTTCGTGATGCTAGCGATAGAGTTGAATTGGAAGATAGAGGCGCCTCCTCAAACATCTTGCAAGCACTGGAGAATATTGCGCCTACTGCTCTGGGTGGAAAATGGGATGCAAAATTGGAACCTATATTCATTAATAACATTGGCCATTATCGCCGTTACAGGTTTGAAAGTGTCCGCGATTTACTGAGAGTTATCCGAAACAAGTACAATCATTTTAGGGAGCTTCCAAGAGCAATTCAGGTTTGCCTATTTGGATTCTTGTTGCACTTAAGATTCTTTGTGCTTGTTTAATGGATAAATAAGTGAGGTCCTATTAGTCCACCAACAACAGATTGTCTTACCGCTTAATTTGTTTCATGGAAATTCGTACTTGATACACTATCCTGCATTATTTAGACTCTTTCCACTGTTCAGCTCTTCTTGATTGTATGTCTCGTTGGAATTGCTAGAGGTACTGACTTCGTTTGAAATTAAGGTCCCATTTGGCATTAGCATTAGTGATTAGCATCAAAGATTGGAGAAAGTTATTTAATGGTAGCTAAATTTAATGGTAGCTTTTAGCTTTTAGTTTTAGTAATCTAATCTATACCATTAATAAATCATCAAAAACTTGAAAGCTAATCCAAACGAGCTCTTTCCAAATGGGCCCTAAATGAACTGTTCGAGTTTACAGTATTCTTTTGTACAGAACTAGTGCTCGTATCTCTAGCATTACCCAATTTCTTACAAACCCATCTCAAGCATTGCCCTCTATTTCATCTGTGATATCTCCAGGATTGTTCATACTGTGCATGTGGCAGGTTATACAAAATCTGATCCAGTTTTGTGTCTCAGGAGCTTGTCGGACCAGTTCCCGAGGGATTTGACAGTTATTTTGCCAGCAGATTTCCCAGGCTCTTGATCGAAGTGTACATGGTGATCTCCAACCACTGTGGGCAAGAGGCATGGTTTCAGAAATACATCAAAAGCGGCAATATTTGAATCAAGCCTAATGGATTTACTTATTGACTGACCCCTGCAGGAGCAGGCTGTGTATAAAATTGTAAATATAACTGAAATTAGTTAATGTATAAAATGCTTTTTATATTCTGTATCAACATTTAGTTGAAATGATGTGAGAGCTCTGGATTCTGAATTTGGCACTTGTTTATTTGACTAATGTGCTACCAAATTTGGATAATTAATTCCTCCTGTTTGTCTTAGAATTTTATTTTGGGTAAATGGCATCATCAGCCCCCAGCCTTCTTTATTTATCCTAAATAGGTCCCCAATTTCAGAAATTCTATCATAATCAATGTCCTTCCATCACTTTTATGGTTAAATTTATTTGTGATTATTTATCAATTTACTAATAATAATTAATTCTATATGAAACACTTAAATATTTTGGAATTTTATACCATTAATAAATCTATAATTTCCTTCAATTCTACCTAAACTGATATTTGTAATGGTCCTCCAGGTAATAGCCCTATTATGGTTAGGAAAGACTTATTTATTAAGTCAAATCCGTAGTTTAAATATCTTAATTAGTGATAATTAGCATGTCAAGCAAGTTAATTATGGATTTGATGGTTCATCAATTATTTAGGCACTTAAGTATCACCAAGTGTAAATTGGTAATTTTACACCACAGAGTGATAAGTTTGGTTTTAAAGCTCCTAAGTAGATTTTTGGGCCCAAAGTGTTAAAAACCAAGAGTAGGGACAAAATTGGCCAAGCCTCAAATCATTTAATGAAGATGGGTCTTTTTGTCTAAAAGGCATTAGTTGAGGGAGGTTTTGAGGAAACTAACTTAGAGACACATTAGGAGAGATGGCAAGGAGGGCACTATTCATCATCTTCTTCCTTCAAAATTTTATGGGCCTCTTGTCCCTCCATGGATGCTCACCCAAAACTCTTCCAAATCCACATTGCTTGGTGAAATTCAAAGCCTTTTCAAGTGCCCAAGTGAGCCTAAGCTAGGTCTTGCAAGGAGGTTGAGTTTCTTGGAGCTTTGGGACATTTTTCTTGAGGCTAAGTTGGAGGAACTAGAAAACCCTAGGCAAGCTCTTGTTCCTTGTTTGTTCTAGCTTGGTTCATTAGTTAATTAGGAGTTTAATTTGGTGCCATTATGTTGAATTTTGCTAGGAACCATAAGAAACTCTGGTAGAACCCATTTTCTTGAAATGCATGCTTGATGTTGCTTCTTCTTGTCAATTGATGTAAGAGTTTCTGTTATTCTTTTGCTAAATTGATGTATGAGACTTGCATGTTGGTTATGGAGCTTGATTTGGTGAGTTAGTACTTGAAATGGCTTAAGAAGCACATCCCTTGTGCATAGGCATTGCGAAGAACTATGTATCTCTTGCCCAATAGGGCATATGAATGCACCAGTGCGAACATGGAGGATGCATGGTGCATTGTTCACCATTTCCAGAGGAGAAGAGTTGCAAGAGTGCAATCGCACCAAGGGGTGGTGGATTTGCATTGGGCTTATAAGGCATAGTTCGTGAACGTGTGAGTCCTTAAGGGCTTGGGGGACCTCCAGAGGGGGGCTTGAGCTTGCTAAGTGTCTCCATGACTAGTTAAACATTAATTTAGTAGGATAACTGAGTAATGGTGCCAAGGGGAGTGCTGTGGGTTAAAGTTTAGTGCATTTGTGACCTAAGTAAGGCACATGTGGCACAAGCAAAGACCTAGTGCACCTAGGCAGTTTGGGCATAGATTAGTTCACTTGTGACCTAGGTAACTCGTAACTTATGGTACAAGTAAGAACCTAGTGCGCTCTAGGTACATATGCGGAGGTTTAGTACATTAGACCTATACAAGCTTTAGAGCTTGAGGCATTAAGTGAGAACCTAGTACACCTAGTGAGCTCCTCATAACTCAAGGAAGTAGCATTCACCATGTTATCTATGCAACAAGAAAGGGAAGTTAAGTAGGTGATCTAAGCTTACTATTGGCTAGTAATCTAAACTTGCTAGTAGGCAAGACTAAGTCTTGTAGTAAGGACGACGTAGAAGAAGAAGTCTCAAGGGACTTGAGCTATGATTATATGTTTAGCCTCTGGTTGCAAACACACGAAGCAAATTGTTCATATATTGTGTATATATAAGCTTGTCCTTAGTGTTTTCTTTGTAAGTAGAATGAATTCCTTATTAAGAATCTTTGTATTCTCACTCCTTTTAGTATTATTGTGTAGCTATTGAGTCTATATAGCCTGATAGCCGTTGAAGTTTATTGTACTAGCATGTTCATGCAAGTACTTTACTTGGTGAATCTTTATGCTTTTAGTTTTTACCGGTTGTGTGCATGTGCTAACTATAGTTGTTTCTTGGCCAAGTAAAGGCTAGTGGCACTAGGGAGGACATAGTGGAGCTTGGATCTTACTAATAACTTTTTGGTATACGTATGTATGCTAGTTTACCTCCATCGTACTTAGATCGAGTAGTGTATATAAGATTGCTTTTGAAAATATGCATAGTCATTATTGTATAATGGTGCACGTGTATGATTATTACTTGTAGTTTAAGTAACTATTTTTTATGTTTTGACTTGTATTTTGATTATATTTTATAAATTCCGGCAATGTTTTGATGTCTTATTACTTATAATGTTAGTTGAAGTCTTAGCATACTCATGCATATGTGTATAATAACTAGATACATGAAAAGTTTTAATGATAGACAAGTAATTAACTAGCCAGTCGCAAGTAGTATGGAACTCGTTTCCATAAAGTTCTTGGGGCACCCACAAGGGTTAGGGTCATTATAGTATCTAATGTCACTCACCATCAAATTAATGATGGTAGAAACGTAGGCTAAACCAATATACTTAAAAAATTATAGGGATTCTTGATTGTTGTAACTTAAAGACTAGGGTTCATGGTCCATTTGAACAATTTCAGAGTTGTTTCATGATTACACTCTTGCTCGGCCCATATGCTTTATTTGTCTTTTTTTTTTTTTTTCTAAATCTGCTTTTCTTTTACAGAAAAAAATGTTTTTCTTCTTGAATTTGTTTATACATTATTTTGCTTAATATGCATAGATATCTCAAAATTGCATTTTCAAAAATTTGTCAATATTCTATTATAAAATTTTGGTTATAAAACATGTCAAAAAATATGGTAAACCCTATGATTAAGTATTGACTTAGTCTAATAGTAAAAGTTAGAGAAAGAAACACTGTTCACTTTATAATGTATTTACTCATCTATATCTATTATTTATGTATAATATGTGATGAAAAATGTGTAGGTGAATTATATGTTGTATTTCAAAGAATTGCCCAAGTGCTATTACAATACAATAAGCATGTGCCTAAATTTCTAAAACTATTGATCAAGCCCTTCAATGCAACAATTTATAATGTTGATAACCTTTTAACTATAATGAAATTGGTGGTCCCAAATTTTTAAATGTTATTCCACTTTTGTCCCTAATGTCCACTTTATTCCACTCTCATCCCTAATGCTGTTAAAAGGTTCCATTTGTCCCCTGTTTGGACAAAAATCATTATGGTGGACCAAAAAAAACACATCAGCCCCAGATTGTAGGAAAAACTTCAATTTTAATCCCTGAAATCATGATCTCTATTCTGAAAATGCTAAAACTTTCCTATTAGCCAATTTAACCACCATCTCCACCTCTCTCATTTTTAAGCTCCTATGGGCTACTACCACCTGAAGCAACAGGCTTCCTCTATGATCCGTATACTGCTTGGTCCAGTATTCCAACTTCCACTCCCACAAAAAATTCGTTATTGGTCTCATCTCCTCTGAAGTTGCATCAAAAGAAAATCTCAACCGCTCAATTCCCATAACTCTAAAATCCTTGAAGGCACTCCTTATCTACACCCAGATGCTTCACTCCTTGCCCGAACCTCTTGTGCAGCTCTAGCGTCCAGCCCACCTTCATATAATATATATCCCCACAGCATCTCAGTATGTATGTACCACAAAAATCGTAATCCCAACTATATACTACAAGTTAATTAACTAGTACCCAATTAATTAAATTAACTTTTTTGTTTCCCTTGACTACTACTATTGTTGCTGTTTTTTGCTGCTTGCGCCGATTATGATTTCCATCTCTTCTCGTTTTCTTTATCAGGCACTGCACTTTTACTTCCCTCACTCTTGCTGTTCACAATCTCATCCCCATTTCCAAGCCTTCCTAGTCTAGGCCCGACCTTGACTCGGACCCAGAAAGCTTATCTACCTCCTTCCAACTAGAGCGTTGATTATAACTCTTTCCGTTTTATATTAGTTGGCCCTTGTACTTTTTTTTTTACTAAAGTTTGTCTTGAATGTATTTATATTAATATGTATTGAAAAAAAATTTAAAAAATGGTATTTAAAAGTTATAATGTTTAAAGTTTCATTTTCATATAAAAAGTTCATATTTTTATTATAAATTTTAAAAGAAATAAAATTATAGATTAATTACTGTAAATGGTAAAAAAGACTGTCTTTGTGAAATAGAGGGAGTATTATCCTCATCAATATTTTTCGATGTCGATTCTCGTCTATTCTTGTTGGCTATTGTCAAGAAGTTGAATAAGGATGCACTTGTCCTAGTCCAGTTTATTAGAATTGTTACTTTCCATGAATGCTGAATGTGGCGAGGAATTCTATGTTTAATATTGATGACGAGGATGTGATGTTGTTGAGCTTTGATATCATGAGGGTTGTCCAAGGGTGGATCTTGAGAGAGAGGGATGCAATAAACTTACTTTGATGAAGGATGTAGAATTGTCGACATGGGCAGCAACAACAGTAGGATCGAGTTCTGGGTAGACATGGCCGAGAGAGGGAGGTGACCTGAGCGAACACGTAGGGGTGGTGGTGGGGCATGGACTTAGGGTTGTGTTTGGAGGGGGTGCTCGCAGTGAACTTGGAGGTTTTCGGCAAGAGGCAGACAGAGGATGACAGGTTGAAAGGGAGGAGAGGAGCCGCCACCCAAACGAAGAACAGGGAGGAAGAGCTCCTCGTGGGAGGAGCTTGAAAATGAGAAAGATGGAAATGGTGGCATAAATGGGAAAAGTTTAAGGTTTCTGAAGGAGGGAACAAGTTTTTAAAAGTCAAAATTGAGATTTTTCTCTTAATCTTTGGCTGAGATAGCATCTTTCAATCCACCATAAACATTTTCCACCCAATAAGGAAAAAATAGAAAAAATTTAATGATGTTAGGGACAAGACTGGAATACTTTAATGGCATTAGGGACAAAAGTCGAACAAAGTGGATGTTAGGGATGAAAGTAGAACAACATCAAAAGATTGAGGACTACAATTGCATTTAACCCTAAATTTTCTAAGTTGCATCTATAGCTCAACTTTTTACAACAAACATGGGTCAAAATTAAAATAACTATCAAATAGACCCTTTATTTAACACAAGATTAATCAAAATCACTTATATTTTTCCTTAATTTTAGTGAAACACAAAAGAAAGAAAAAAAATCACATATGAGTTTTTATATGTTTTTATATGTAACTTATAGGTTTTTCATCACTACTAATATGTAAACCATCTTGAACAATTATCAGTTTGGCAAAAAATTATTAAAACTAAGAATGTACTATTTTACAATGCAATTATTAGATATGGAATGGTTAATTTTTATAAAAAATAGTTACATGTTATCTTAATCACTATATTATAGTAGAGCCAATGTTGGGTTAACACCATACACTTAATTACTATGAATTTCTCCACGTCAAAAGAATAAAGCCTAAATTTTGTTACAAACACAAAAGCTCTTTAGACATTTACAAATTTATATTATGATAAGTAGATTGTTTTCTAGACAAATTCCTCTTTTATATAAGAAAAAAATTATTATTTTTTGTTATTTCTTAATGAGAGATTCTCTTGATAGTTTATTACTCAAGTCATTTTAAATTAAGTCAACTTAATGAAAAAAGACTTATTTTGGTTTTTACATCTTTTTAATGCCAAAAAAATTCATAAAAATTTAATAAAATTATAGAAATTTACTTTCAAATGGGTTATTATGTTTACATAATATCTACTTTTAAATGACATTGGCTATGGGTAAAATAGCTGTAAAAATAAAAAATAAGTCATTTTGCATTTAGTTGACTTAAGCTAAAATGAATTGAGTGATACAATTTACTATTCAACATATTTTATTTATTTCTTTCTTCACTAACATTATTTATTTCATTGTTGAAAAATAAAATGTCCATGGAGAGCGCTACCATTTACAAGTTACAACATTTTACTCAACCGATTTTAAAAAATGAAAAAAAAAGTAATATCTTCATGCATAGAGATTTTTTACCTTAATTATAATTCAATGAAAATTCCACTCTTTAGAAATCTTAAAAATAATTTTGAAAATTTCCACACAAAATTTTTTAAAATTGCTTTTTATAAGCTAAGCATGGAAAATAATGATTACTTTTAAGAATATATTTAAGCGATTATAGGATAAATTACTAGCTCTCTAGTTGATTTTTTAAAGAAAAGAAGTCAAAACAAATCTAGCAAGAAATGAACTTAGAAACATGTCCAATCTCAAAAATTAAATCTTTATTTTGTTGAGACAAAAGTGTGAAAGTTTGAACTTAATTACCCATTTTTTCTTTAAGATATTTTATTTTTTTGGATTTAATGAATAAGAATTCTCAGGTGAATCACATTTTCAAGGACAATGCTATATCAATATACACTTATTGAATCCTGATAATTAATTGGTGATCATAAAAAAAAAAATTATTGTGTACATATTAGTCCAACAAGTGTTCTGAATAATAACCACACTTGCGCCCAATTGAACACAAAAACAAAATTATACCATAACATATAATTTTAGAATTTTTATATCAATTTTATGGGTTTTGAATTTTTAAAATGGGGTAAACTCTACCAGGGTACCTTAGCTTTTATTTTTGTCCCAAATGGGTACCCTACCTTTACATTTGTCTTAACGAAATATCTAATCTCTTGATGCATGTTCCACTGAGATATTTTTTTGTTAATTTTTCCGTTAAATTGAATGAAAATTGATGATGTGGCATTTACTAATACTAAAATAAAGTTTCAAAGACAATTTTGGTCCTCAAACTTTTCCAATTGATAATTATAAACCCTGAATTTCTAACCTACTCTTCCTAACCTAAATCTACTCTTTCTCATCCTCCATCTCTCTTATCCCTAACCTTTGCCCACCTCTGACTCTCCACGTTTTCGACACCGTCACTCAAATCTACCGCCCTAATCATTCCTTAGCCGCCTCGAACGAGCAGTCCAACATTTAAGTAGTCCACCTCTGCCAACTTCCCCGTTCAATGGATGCTGAAATTATTTCGTTCGCTGGTCGTTGTTGGAAATCGTGGTAGTCACCCTCCACTGAAAGCTCCAGTGTATGGCATGTCGGACAAAGATTCTAGAGAGACACGCGGTGTTAGGAGCAGTCAAAAGAGGAAGGCATGATGCAATGGCCTTAAATCTTTGTCTCATCGATTCACGGCCTCCTCTAGCCCGCCCCTCCCCTCATCTTACCTAACCCATGAATCCAAATTGCTCAGAACCACTTCGAGAAACAACCCCTACATGGTTACATCCCCTTTGAATGTTAATCGACTCATGCTAACAGCATCAAAAAGTGTGATTTAACAGCCAATTCTTGCTTGATTCAAAGGGGACGAAGGCTGATTCATGCTCAATTCAAGGTGTTGAGGTGTAGACAATGGCCGGACAGCGGCAATGGCATTTGGATGGTTGGGCAATAGTGGGTGGGAGAGCAGAGAGAATCAGGTGAACAAAAGAGAGAGAGAGACTAACATTGGTAGAGTATGATTGATTTTAGTGGAAGCGTTAAGGTTTGGAATTAATGATTATAAAAGTTTAAAGTTCAAAGTTGTTATTTTGAATTTATTTTAGTATTATTCATTACCACATTATCAATTTCCATCCAATTTAATGGAAAATCAACAAAAAGTATCTCAATGGAAAATGCATCAAGACATTAGGTATCTTATTGGGACAAATATAAAAGTAAGGCACCTATTTAGGACAAGAATAAAAGTTAAGATACCCCTTGTTGACTTTACCCATTTAAAATGTTAAATAAATTCATGCAAATTTGATCGTAATTAAGCAAATATGGTCCAAGGCATGCACAAGGACCCCTTAGGGACCAGTTTTGGACCCATGAACAAGGCTAGGAGCAAAGAGCTCTCAAAGTGATGCTCCAAGGGCTTATTGAAAGACTCCTCATAAGACAAGAGGCACTTAAGGCTGGAGACATGAAGGGAAGCTGGAATGAGCTAGAAAATGACACATATGGACCCTAAATCAACATGCTTGAGGCATATGGCTCAAGTGCACCTTAGTGCACAAGCACACCACAAAATGCATGCACTAGAGAGCACCAGGCACCCCAAGGGGACTCCTATGTGCACTCGATAAACCTCAACAACTTAGCTACGGCATTTTTTTTATTTTAAGTTTATATTTAGTTCTTTATGTTTTAGAGCATATTTAGAACATATTTCGAGCTTGTGACATGCTTTCTACATGGTTTATATGTGTTTGTGTGTTGAAACCTTAAGCCCAAGTCAAACTAAAGTCTTAGGTAACTTAAGGATTCTTAGTTCATTTTAGTTAGGGTTTCAGATAATCTAAGGCCTAGAAACATTATTTAAGGCGGCAACATGTATTATTTTGCCAATCAAATTTAGAATATATGAAGTTGCTATTGAACTACTTTTTTGGGTTCATTATGGACTTTTGTTGTGCGCAATAAATTTTGAAATTTGATATGATCCAAGGAAGCATGGAAGGAGAAGCTCCAAAAGCACCTAAGGCAGTATAGCATTTAAGGGCTCTTTAGTGATTAGCTCAAGTCCAATGACAATGAGGCATGTCAAAGAGGTCTAGGCAGCACTTTTAGGTCTAATTCAACATCATTTTAGAGCATTATAGGCTGTACAAGACAAGCATGCACAGGGGTACCCTAGTGAACTATCTGGTTGCACTATCAAGACCCTTATTATGCCATAAATGACTCTCTTGAATATTATAAGTGCATGAATGCCCAACACCCCTGGAATGTCCTCTATAGAGCCTAATGCACTTTTGGGAGCATCCATGCAAGCCTATGTAGCTGAATGAAGAAGAGAGCATGCTGGAGCCCAAAAAACCCCTAAACCAAGCATCATCATGCCAAATGGGACACCCAAGAGCCATTTAAGGGCCCAATTGAAGTCCATCCTTGTTCTTCTTATAAGGGACTTCTTGCTTAACCCAGTATGAGTAATCCTAAGGCCTTTAAATTAATCAGGATTTAGTAGTCCTACACTTTAAATACAATTGGCTAAGTCAATACTTGTGTTACATTAAAACTTCTTATGCTACTAGTTGGTTAACCTAGTTCAATAAAGATGCATGATTTTCTTCAACATGCAAAAATTAATTAAAAAATAAAACATTCTAAATTTCACCATGGCATTTATAAAACATTGTAAAACACACATCGACAGTCATAAAAATGAGTAACTTAAACTTCAAGTATCAAACTTTATGTACACCAACATTCGACCTATGTACATCTAAAAGAATTTCTAGTGTTTACAAACACTAGTGAGTCTTCATTTAATGGTCATAGTATAGGCATTGTTAGGCACACATGAATCCCATGTACATACAATAAGCTTAAAATCAACAAAAATTTTACAACTTGCGTCAAGCTAGCCAACAACAATGGTAGGAAAGTAACCCCTTACCTGAGCAGTTTTACCCTGAAATTGTAAAGTCAACAATCTACTTAGATAGCACTTTAACATTTCCAAGCCAAAATCTTAAAATCAATTAACATTTTATTAAACTAATACCTACACAAAAGCTTGCTAACAACCCCTTAATAGGCGTTAGGCTTTTCAATAGCCAAGTCTGCACAAATGTGACACTTAAAAGGGTAAGAATTCATAAATTCTTAGTAAGGGATTTAAATATCTGTAAATAAAACTTAGGACAACTACATATATCAATGTACATATATACATCTTAATGTGAGCTAAAAAATCCCAAGATCTTAACTAATGGCCGCTAGAAAATTATGCTGTTGTGTGAACCCCACCTCAACATAGTCCTAACTACAAGAATAATTTCCTGCCCCCCCCCCCCCTTACAAGAATAATTTCTTGCCCCCTTAACAAGATTAACTTGTCTTTTCTTACTCATAATCCAATTGTACATGAGTTTAGCTAAACTTTGTGTCCTATCTTATTAAGAAAATGTAGCTTAATTAAAGCTCTTAGAACCTTAAAACTTTTTTTACTTCCTTAGCACTAATGTTCTTACTTAAGGGCATCTTTCTTACTTAGACCTTAAGTATTTTTTATCACCCCTTAACTCTCCTAACAGATACTTTAATTTCATCTTAAATGTGGTTCTAGGACCTACTCAAAAGTCTTGTACGTCTTATGAAGGTCTAAGAAAGCTAACTTAAGTATCAAAAGTCAAGTCTGTAGAAGTCCTGAATGCCAGGCCTTAAAGGGCTAGCACTATAGGGCCAAGGGCGGTGCCACCACCTAAACCTCTCTACCCAAGCTCAACCACCCTATCACTGCAACGCTAGGCCTAGAGCCGAGGCACCAGGGGAGTCTTGCCTGGTTCTATGTTTCATGCTCTTTGCCCTTTTCTTGTACCATTATCATTTGTCTTGGAGCAAACCACCTCGAACTCACTTATAAAATCTTCCAATTGATATACAATATATCAAAGCATCAATTAAACAGTTTAATTCAAAACAAAATTTTTTACCTAATCCAAGATCACAAGCCCAAAATCCAATATGCACATAAGCACAAATTCTTCAATCTTGCACATAATATGATCCAATTTTGAGATATGAAGAATTATAATAAACTTATTCAACTTAGCCCTCCTTGGACCAACTTTGAACACAAGCTAATTTAGCTTTAAATTCACCTTCATAAACAAGAATCTAGCTTAAGGATTGAATACCCAACTTACTCATGACCTTTACAACACTTAAGCATCATCATAAACAATTAAACACCAAGAAAATAAGCGCACCAAAGGATAAAAAAATGATTACTTCCTACCATAAGCTCAAGAAAGCTACTTGTACCAAGAATGGTTTGGGAAGCATTTAAGAGCTCCTTAGAAAGGTAGAGGCATCGAAAGTTAAAAAATGAGGAAAATAAAGTTATACCTGTAAACTTAGCTCTTATCCTAACATCAAAATGACACACTAACCCCTTTAAGAACTTAACTTGTGCTAATTTAGCTATAGCCTTACACACATGTTTTATTTCTTCTTTCCATATATGGAATTAAACTAGTAATCATAAAAGTAATTTAAAATCTTTAATTCATTATTCCAAATCCATTTACTATGAAAAATTAGGGTTTTCATGACAAAATATAATTTTGCCCCGTTTGATCAAACTTTGCCCAAATGATCACATTACATAACTCATACAACACCATCATGCTAAAATCATAACTTGGTGTGCAAATAAAAATTTTGTAAGCTTGAAAACCACACTTTTCCTTTTAATCCAAGTTTAGATCTAAGAAAGTTGGAACACTTCTAGTTTTTCATCATGTTCTACTTATTTTCACATGTTTTTAATAGGCACACATTTTGAAGGGTTTGCAAGTTTTCCAGGTCATTTTGTGTGTGACCTAGATAGAGTAGGATTAGGGTTTCAATAGGACACCTACTTCTTTTGAGCTTGTAAACCATACATAAGGCCTTGAAAACACTATAAATAGGCCTTCATATGGTTCTTATCCATCTAGAAATAATATACACAATTTTTCATGCCCCATCATTACATAGGCCTAGGGCCTGAAGGAAATATTGAATAAATAACTTGTAATGCAAGGAGATAAAGGAGCTTAGGACAATAGATTTGAAACCTTGGTTGCTTGATTACAAAGGAAGTGGAAAATTGCTAACTAAGCTAAAAAAATTTTATGGGAAAATGAGTCATTTTATCTAGGTCTAAGGGGCTGAATTATTAAGTAAAAAAAACTAAGGCACTCAATTGCACAAATTGTAAACTTAGGTGTTCTACCAAGATAAAAATTGGATGAAAGGAAACAAGGGAACTACCATGCACCATGCAAAGTTGTAGAGGATCATGATTAGATTTAGAGCCATTTTTTCATATACATGTCCTACCCAGCTGGTGCATGCCTCCACCTAAGGAAAAAGGTGGTGTTGGATCAAACTCTAGCTAGAAATTGAGAAGAGGAAGAGAATTTTCTAGCATACTGATTGGATTCTTGAAGAAATTGTAGGGAAAAGGTGAAATCAAGCCAAAATCAGAAGAGGGGAAGCTTGGTTCTGCCACAAGTCATCAAAAGGGGGGGATAATCATGCTTCTAAAACTCAGCATTAAGAGCTTATAAGTGGCAAGGGTTTGATCATTGGGTTTTCCCTTGAATTTAGTAGCTGGACTTGTGAATCAAGTGGGAATAGTAGGCCTTTAGTGATGGTTATGTGCCAAGTAAACCATTGAACTATTTAGGGGTTATGTGTCACTTTGGGGTGACTAAGTTTCTCTAGCTAGATCTGTTTAGAAGCAAGCATTAGAGCCTCATTCTGGGTATGGTGAACCTTTTGCAAGACCTAGAGCTTTATAAACACTAAATATAATAACCTAATAAGATAATAAGTTAAACTTAAACTTTTGATATGCTTGCCAAGCCTTGAAGGCTATATTTAGGGTTTGTGGTATGTGTGTTTGTGTGATTCTATGCTTGGATATGTGTGCTAGCCTATTTAGAATGTGTTATAATTTTTTTGAATATATATTGCCATCCTGTTTGTCTCCCTTTGGTTGCAAGTTATTCTGGCATTGGTACTGACTTCATTAGGCATATAGTTGTATCAATGCTACTGAGTTGCACAACTCATGCCTTGTATAATTTAATTTCAGGAAAAGGTCTTGCTAACTAAATATTTTGGTGTAGGGTCAGTTTAAAGAAGTTTTTGTGTAGGTACAAGCAATCTTACTTTTGACAATTCAATATTGCTCAGTAACTTATAAACCAAGCCTAAGTTTTAGTTTGGTTACAGGCATTAATGGCTGTGAATGTAGGAACTAGCTAGAGTATCATATCTGGTTTAGTGGTTTTAGTGAATTTAGATTCTACTTTGTAAATAGTCCTATGTAGATATGTGCGTGATACAAGGCTATGTATGTATGGACTTTAAGTACTTGTATGTACTTTATGGGTATGCTTCAAGTGAATCGTGTATGGGCATACTAGGGCCATAAGGCATGTTCAACCTTTATATGCATCTATTTTGAAGTTTATGAGGATGCTTGTTATGTTTTGAGTTAACATGTTTATGTGCACTTATGCACGACAAACTAAAGTAGCTATATGCAATTCTAGTAACATTAGCCTCTGACTATTTAGGTACCTTATGCTACAATTCTAAACTGATCTTTAAAGGCATTTTTGCCATATTCCTACCAAATAAACTAGCTTAATTTTAAAATTTGACCCTAAATAGGCAATTATAACTTGCCTATTGAATTTAAGCAATTTTGAGCAAATCTACTTTCACAGGTTTCCTAGCAGATGTAAAATCGGCAAATGGGTTTTGGAATTCAAGTTGTAAGCTACATAGCTATTTTGTTTAACTAAAGTAAACTTCATACTCTTAGTATGCATGTTATGCATAGACTAGGGGCGGGATAAGATGTGAAAAAGTTGGTTTAAGACTTAAGAGTCCAATTAGGTAGTTCCGATAATAGGGTCTAGAAAAAACTTGTAATTATTAAGCAGTTGTATATTGTTGTATAATATGTGCAGGAAAGGGATGATGACAAGTAAAAGAGGAATGAAAGTTGTAAAGTAAGAAAACACTAGGGTTGAAAAGCCTGAGAATTTGAGAAGATAGAACAATAGGGCCCAAAAGTCTGGAACTAGGGTAGATATGCTTGCACCGAGCAAAAAAGAGCAGTAAAGGATGGATCATATGATGGAAGCTGTGCATGCTACTATAGCTCAACTAGCAGCTGATATGCAGACCTTAGTAGAAGGTTAAGCACAAGCACTAATAATTGTTGAAGCCATTAGAAATAGTGAAGGTGATAGAGGAAGAAGGAGACCAAGTAAAGAACTAATGAAAAATGCTCAAGAAAGTAGAAATAATGTTAAAGTTTAGGAAGAATAGGATGACCAGAAAAGAAACCCTAAAGCTAGGAATGTGAGATCTAAAGTAAGGCAAGTGGCCAGATTTAAGATAGAAGTGAGTCAGGAAGTTGGGGGGTGAAGATGTAGGTAGAAATGCTAATAGGTACATTAAGGAATGTGCTGGAAGACAAGATTAAGAACTCAGGGAAGGGCAGTTAAAAGGCTTTCTAGCCCTAAAGCCCTTAGTTTTTAGAGGTAGTAGGGAGCCTAAAAAGGCAAAATTCTAGATTTATTAAGTCAAGAAAGTGTTTGAGAGGTTGAAGGTGACTTCAACTCAGAAGGTGCTACTGGCCATGTTCAAACTAGAAGTAGGTGCTGAAATCTAGCAAAGGATAGTTCATAGGGATTATTAGAATAAAAATGAGAAAAGGCCAGTAGAAAGCAAAAAAAGGGCTATAAGGTGTGCAAAATTTCTATAGGTGTTCCAGCAATAGTTTGTAAATGAAGCCCTAAAAGATAAAAATAGGTGGAATTTGACCAGCTAGAGCAAGGCAGAATGTCTATAATGAAGTATGAACATAAGTTCAACATCCTTAAAAGATATGCTCCTCAGTATGAAGGCTAAGATGAGCTAAAGACAAAGAGATTCATAAGGGCATAAGGCAAAAGTTGGGGTTATTAGAATAAAAGACTATTATAAGGTTGTATAAAAGGCATTAACACTTGAACAAGAGTTCAAGGAATAAGTGAAAGAAGGCCTAGAAGAGGTTAGTAAGACTAAAAAAAGGGACAAAAGAGACTAAGGGAGGAGACCCACCCATATTAGTCATGGAATAATATGAGTATAAGAGAAGACCAAAAACCCTTTAGACCCTAGTGTGAGACTTTTAGGAAGCATCATAGATTCAGGCCTTGTTATAGGCTTATTAATGGGTGCTTGAAATGTGGCTCTCAAGAGCATTTGGTCAGAGACTATCCCATTAAGAAAGAAGAAAAAAGAATGTACAAAAGGGCTAAAGAATAGTGGCCAAGACCAAAGAACCAAAGAAGCAGAATGCCACTGCCCCAACCAAAAGAAATTCATGTTAGACCACGGCAATAATCACAACAACAAAAAGGGCCAGTCCAAGTCTAGTAGCATGGAAGAGTATGTTAAATAGGAGGGCCAGAGAGGCAACAAGAGCCAAACCAAGAAAGCAAGAATCTAGGCCATGGAAGGCTAAACTAGGAGGCACTAAAAGGTCAGGTTTATCTTAATGATAAACTTGTATCTGTGATGTTTGATACTGGAGCATTAATTTTTATTGCTTTTGCTAGATTAGTGAAAGAATTGAACATAGAAATAAGTTGGTTGTCCGTAGTGTTCTTAATAAAGACTATTGGATCAAAAATTTTATTTACACATCATGTAGTGAAAGATTGCATGATTAGTCCAGGAGAGCTAAAACTAAGAACTGACTTGATAATCCTAAAAACAAATCACTATAATCAAATTTTAGGCATGAATTGGTTAACTTAGAACAAAGTGGCAATTGATTGCCAAGCTAGAAAACTGATGCTACCTAGATTTTAAGAGTATGACTTGGCTATCTCTAAAGAACTCAATGAGAGTTGACAATTAAAGTAATTGAAAAAATTATTATAGTTTCTAAGGAAGAATGCATGGGGTTGAATGGTGATAAAGTAGAAGATGAGTTAAGCAAAATTCACATTATGAAGGAATATCCTGAGGTTTTTCTTCATATTTGCTAGGACGTCCTCCTTTGAAGAAAGTTGAATTTGAAATAAAGTTGGTGCCAAGGACTACTCCTATATCCATAACTTCCTATAGAATGGCTACCCCTGAGATAACTAAGCTTAAGAAGCAGCCGGATGAGCTTCTTGAGAAATGTTTCATTATGCCAAATTTGTTTCCATGGGGAACACCAGTGCCATTTGTTAAGAAGAAAGATGAAACCCTTAGGTTATGCGTTAATTGTAGAAAACTCAATGCATTAACTATGAAAAATAAATATACTCATCCAAGGATTAAAGACTTGTTTAATTAGTTGAAGGGTGCAATAGTTTTTTTCCAAGATTAATCTTAGATTTGGCTATTTTGAACTGAAAGTAAAGGAAGAGAATATACCAAAGACTATTTTTAGAATAAATTATGGTCACTTTGAGTACATAGTGATACCATTTGGGCTCACTAATGCTCCTAAATTCTTTATGGACTTAACGCAAAGAGTATTCAAACCCTATTTAGACCACTTTGTGGTTGTATTCATTAATGATATCTTAGTATACTTAAAGAATGAGAGGGAACACGAAGAGCACCTAAGAGTAGTGCTATAAGTGTTGAAGGTTAACTAGTTATATGGCAAACTTAACAAACACCATTTTTGGATTAGTGAAGTTACATTTCTAGGACATATCATCAATGGCCATGGACTGGCCGTGGATCTAGAAAAGATAAAGGTAATTACTTAATGGGAACCATAATGTAAGAAAGGTGAGGAGTTTTCTTGGGTTGGCATGCTATTATAAAAGGTTTTTTCGTAAGTTCTCTATGATAGCTGCCCCTATGACTCAGTTAACAAAAAAAGAGAAGAAGATTGAATGGAGAGTTAAATGTAAAGACAACTTTCAATAACTAAAGGAAAGCTAACCATAGCCCCAATCTTGACCCTACCTAACCCTACAAAGCCTTTTGAAGTATATACAGATACATCCCTAGTGGGCTTAAGGTGTGTGTTGATTCAAAGCAAGCAAACTATTGCCTATGGCTCAAGATAGCTAAGACCACATGCGATGAATTATCCAAAACATGACTTGGAATTGGCAACTATGGCCTTCGCTCTCAAATGATGAAGGCATTATTTAGTGGGAAGTAAGTTTCAAGTCTTCACTGATCATACAAGCTTGAAGTATTTCTTTATGCAAAAAGATGTGAACAAGAGGCAAAGAAGGTGTCTAGAGTTTATCAAGTATTTTGATTGTACCATTGACTACACTTCTAGCAAAGCAAATATGGTGGTTGATGCTTTGAGTAGAAAGTAATTTGGAGTATTGAAGGCTGGAAGGAATGAAGCCAAAACTAAATCCAATAGCTTAGCCATGTTAAGGCCACCTAGGTACTAGACCAGTGACTGTCAGGTAAGATTTGGTTATGATATAAAAAATCTCTCATTAAACATTTATTATACATTTCAAGCAAGTAGTGAGGGCTAGAAAGGTTCCTAAAACATAAATGGCACCTAAGTGTCTCTAAGGGCATTTTCATAATTTTACCCAAAGTGAAGGGTAAAACCATAATTATGGGAGATTTAGGGTATAAGAGGCATAACTGACCCATCAACACAAGATCATAAGTTTTTGAGCTCATTGGAACAACAGAACTAAGTGGAAGGAATTAAGTTGCACTAAGTGTATTTTTTAGGCCTTATGTGCTTTATGTGCATAGGTGGCCTAAGAACTTAGATTAGGACTTAAGTGGAATTGTGGAACTCATATTTGTGACCTTAAGTGGTGGCATAAATGCATTAAAGGGGTCTAAATAAAAGTAAACAAGGCTTAGGGGCAAGTATGGACAAGGAACAACAATGGAGTGGGAATAGGGTTGGATAAGAGTTATGTGGGAGAGATAGAATGGGCACTATTCACCCATCTCTAACCTCTCATTTTCGTCCCTCTCCCTCAACCTCCATTAGAGCACAAAATCAAGCTTCTAAAGCACCAATTTATCTTGAAATCAATAGCCCACAAGCAAGTATATCAAATCCCAAACTAGGTAGAGCTCATTGAAGGTGCAATTTAAAGTTTCTATGGACACTACTAAAAAAATGCAAATTTCCAATGGGCTTTTTCCAATGGCTCGCATTGGAAATCTGAATTTTCCAGCCCAAGGCCATTGGAAACTGGCGCATTGGGAAAACCACCTGTTAGGAAAAAAAATTACAGTAGCCCAAAGGGTGGCTATTAGAAAATAAGCCATTGAAATTTTCCAATGGCCCAAATAAAGATGGAAAAATTTGACCCGACCTGAAGACCTGGCTCAACTCACCCAAACCTAAGCCCGACCTGACCCGATTTGACCAGAAAAGTCAACGAGCTGAACCCGACTATACTCAAACCTAACTAAAGTGAAACCCGAGAAAACCCGAACCCGAACCCGAACCTGAAATGACTTGATGACTAAACCCGACAAAACTCTATTTTAACTTAAATCAATATAAATATATGGTCAGCAAAGGCTTTAGAAAAATTATGATTTAATATATGTTAATGAGTTTCTTCTAGTTTACTAATCTGTTTTGCGTTGTAAAGCAAGCAAGTGAGAACTATGGGAAATGATTAGTGAAACGGTGATAGAGAGATAAAAATAACTAGATTTTAAAAATTATAATACTCTTTTTCTCCCATATTCTTTAAAATATTTGACTTTTTTGAATAGTTTGAATTGAATTTATTCGTATTACTCCTTTTATCTCAAATTATTTGCTCCATTTGTATTTTAACAATTAATATATAATTTTTTATTTTTAATATTTTAATATATAAATAAACAATTTTATACATGAATAATAAATCAAGATCTACAATTTTTAAATTTTTTTTTAATTTTTTTAATAAACAATAGTATAAATAAATTCATAGTCAAACTAGTCAGAAAAGTTAAATAGAGCAAAGAAAATAGGATAGAGGGAGATTATTTATTAGAAAAAAAAAGTTAAAATAGGTCTTTATTTTTTATTTATATTTATTTAGAAACTATAGGTCTTTATTTATTATTTAATATAATCATTTTTTATTTATATACTAAAATGTTGAAAATAAAAAATTATAGATTAATTGTTGAATAGTGAATATTACAAAGAACTTGACATAGAGGGAGTATTTTATTAAATAAATTATATATTAATATATCTTCATAAATTTTATATTTTTATGTCTAGTTAAATTAAATTCTAATCAAAATTAAACGAAAAAATTGAATCAATTTAGTGATTTTGGCTTATGCACCGGTGAACCAATTAAACTTGACAATCAAGTTGAATTTGGTCTAAAACCCGATAACCCGACCTGATTGAATCCGAACCCAAATAAACTCAATCTGACCCAATCTGAACCTGAAATCTACTCAACCCAAAATCAACCCAAGCCCAAATAACCTGATCTGGACTCCAATACATGCTAAGCTGATTAAACCTGAACCTGAATGGCCTGGCCGGACCCACCCAATCGTCATTCCTAGACCTAAACGCATAGAACAATTTCTAACAATTGAATAGTTTTGCAACGGTCAAGTCCAACTGTTGGAAATCTGCCACAGCTCAACTCGATGGAATTTTCAAATGGCCAGGCCATTGGAAAATATCTTTTAAACAAGCAAACATATTGACTAAAAAATATATTTTACTCAAAAAATATTTACTGAAACAATATTTACTAAAAAAATTATATTTTATATTTACTAAAAATATATTTTATATCTTATATTTACAAAAATTATATATTATATTGTTACAAAAATTTAGAATCAGAAAATTATATTTTGTATTATAACAAAAATATATTTACTAAAATTATATTTTCTATTTGCTAAAAATTACAGAATTCATAAAATTCAAAATCATAAAAATTCAATCTAATAAATTATGAAATTTAAAAAATTAAAAAATCATAAAATTAAAAAAACCACAAAATTAAAAAATTAGATATGGAGAATAGTTTAAAAATTCAAAAATCACAACTCAAAAATCAGATTTGGAGAACAATTAAAAAATATCAAAAATCACAATTCAAAAATTTCAGATCTGGAGAACAATTTCAAAATCTTAATTCAAAAATCACAATTCAAAAATTTCAAAAATCACAATTCAAAAATTTCAAAAATCATAATTCTAAAATTTCAAATTTGGAGAACAATTCAAAACTTAGATCTAGAGAAGGCTAAGGCGGATGAGGCGAAGGAGGCCAAGGTGGCAAGGAACGGTGAGGGAAAATGGGTCGATGCCGCCAAGGACGAGATGACACAGATGGCGAGGAACAGTGAGAAACAATAAGCAGACCGAGAAGGCGATGACGAGGCTGAAGAGGTGAAGGTGAGGCAAAAAGCAAGAAAATGGTGATTGAGAGATGAATAGGCGAGGCGAACAAGGTGAGTCTGGCGAGGTGGACGGCAGAGAAGATATGAGAGATGAAAGATGGAGAAAAGAAGATAGGCAAAACAGATGAAATATGATAGACAAAAAAAAAAGGGTTGAGACACAACTGAAAGATGAGAAGGTTGAGGTACATCTGTATATATAGTTAAGGTTTGGTTTGGTTTGGGTTAAGTATATGAGCTAAGTTATATGATACATACATACATGCATACATACATACATACATACATACATATATATATATATATATAATAACTATTATTATACATTATAATATATTTGATATATATTAAATATATGTAGCTTTATATATGATACATTATATTATTATTATTATTATTTGTAAAAAATATTTTAAAGATAGTACTTTAATTTATAAATTTTAAAACGTATTGATTGAATAGCACCTTTTTCCAACGGCTTTCACGTTGGAAACTCCCAACGACCTAGTTGCTGAATTTTTTAAGTTTAAAATGACTAGGTTTCCAATAGCTTGACGCGTTGAAAATTTCCAATGGTCAACCCATTGGAAAATTGAAAAAAATGGTCTTCAAAATTTCCAATGCTCAACTGATGGAGAATCGTCCCCTTTTTTCCAAAGGCTCGTCACTTTGGAAATTTTCAATGGCTTGGCCGTTGGAAAATACATGTTTTTTACCAATGCGTGTTATAGCTCAAGAACTCTAGGTTAGCTCAAGCACATGAATTAATCTTGGTTCTAAGTTGTTTGTGAGCTTGTAAATGGTCTTGATTTAGCTTTCTTGGTGCCATAAAAGAAACTTGCTTAGAACCTAGGAAACCCTTAATGGATCCTTTGAAGCTTTTATTGATTTGCTTGTTTGATTCTTGCATAACTATGTTTAAGGTAAGAGGATTTTATGTTTTCCTTGTTTTGTTAATGCATTTAAGTTGATTTTAGATTTGGAAGTATGGTTTGGGTGAGTTTGAAGTGGATTCGCTCAAGAAAATGGGCACGGATGCAATAGAGGACAAGATGGGTATGAAAGAAGGTTTTGTAGCCAGAAACAAGTCCCAGGGCCTAGAACAGAGTCCCTAAGGCTTTAGAGGAGCCTAGAGATGCGTCCCGAGGACCCATAGACATAGCTTTGACTGCCCCAAAGCCTCAAGTCTTCAGGGGAGCCCAAAGTTACATCCCCAAGACCCAATGACTCAACATCAAGCACCACAAGGCTCTTGGAGTCTAGAAATGCGTCCCTCAGGCTAAGGACATAACATTGAGCACATTAAGACTAAAAGGAGTTCTAGAATGTGCCAAAGACATAACCCCAAAGCTTGAGGCTGTGGCATTGGGTAGGCCCGAGGTGGTAGGTTTACTTTGGACCTCGAAAGTGTCCTTGAGCATTTTTAGGGCCTTAACAAAGCCAAGCAAAGGATCACCCCCACTCCTAAGGTAGGTTTACTACATTAATAGTGAGTAACCAAGTAGTTAATCAAGGAGCATGGTGAAGTGGCATTGGTAAACTAGAACCGTGGCCTAGTAACTATGTATAGTGACTTTGGGGGTTTGCTGCTAATCTTCTTTGAGACTTGTTTACATGCTCTATAAGGTGTCAATGGGAGTCTTGTTTTCTTGGATCTCCATTCTATTCAGCCTCTAGCTGGATACATGTAACCCTCATTGAATTTCATTAATAATATCTTTCTCTTTTGCTATTAAAAAATATATATGTATGGTGGCACCAAGGCACAGTTAGTGTGGACATTAAGTGACACAACTTGCTGCAGTTAGGAAGGCCTAATTGGGATAGTGAGGCGTTAAACCAAAGGTGGCTAATGATTCACAAAACAACATCAGGTTAGCTAAAAGCACCAAAGAGCCAAAGAGGGCACTATGAGGCTAATAGAGGCACGTAGGCACATCTAGGTGCTATGTGAGCCCAACGGCCCATCAGAGGCCTAGATTGGATAATGTAAGGGCTTAGCATAATATTGGAAGTTGCTTGACACCCAAGTGAGTGAAAAGAACCCTAAGGATTCAAGAGGAAGACCAAGAGCTCTAAGATGGTATATGACATAGAACTCAAGCTAAATCATTAGAGCACTTTGATGAGCCTTGGAGGTGCAAGGTAGTTGGCTACCTCAATGCATTCAAGACCTTAGTATGTGCTAGAGAATATGAGCACTTAAAGCAAGCATAATTCCTAGTAATGGCCAACTTAGTGAGGTGTAGTAAGCACCAAGCTTATTATAATACATAGTTCTCTAAGGAAAGTAGAGGTTTAGTAATACTTGATTGCCTAGTCAGGTCTTGGACCTGAGGGACTAAAGTAGGAGTACACCTACGAGTGAAGGTTTAGTACACCTAGTTACTTAGCCAGGTCTCAAACCCAAGGAGTTAGAGTAGGAACCTAGTACACCTAAACTAGATTAGCCATGTGCTAGTCAAAGTTCATCATAGGAAGGGTGAAAGGTTAGTAACACCTAGTGACCTAGTCAGAACCTGATCCTAAGGCACTAGCATAGGACCTTAGTGCACCCAACTTGGCTTTGCCAAGTAAGGTTGGATTACTCTTACATATGGTATTCAAATAGGGGTAGCTAATTGCCTACATGACGACTTAGCACAATTTGGCAAGCCAAGGCTTGATAAAGTGAGTTAAGGGCCATAACTTGCTAAACATATGACAATGTCTTGTAGGAGGACTAGGATGAAAAAAAGTCCCAAAAGACCTAGATATATGGGTATATGTTAGGCCTTTGACTATTTTGTGCTTGTGGTAGATTTGTGACATATATTGTTACAGTGTCCTCTAGTGTTTTTCTTTTGCAGGTACCCGAAGACCCCTTACTAAGAATCTAGGATTCTCACCCCTTAGTTTATGTGTGGGGGTTTAGTTTGTTACAGCCGATAACCCAAAGATGGTTGTTGAGCTAGACTGAGCATGTATAACCTATACTTGCTAGTTTATGTTCCTAGATTATGGGCCATGTTTGGTACTGACTATATGGATTGACCTTGAGTAATGATTGATCTAGAAGCATGAGGAAGTTAGGGCTATATATAGTCATTTGAGGATCTAAACTCGAGTAGTTAACCTAGTTTGCTAATCTCAGTAGTTTATGCTTAAATACTTATTTGTACTAGATGCCTCTAGCAACATTGATAGTTATGTGTTTTGGTTTATGATTCATGGATGTAGTTGAACAATGTACATAGGGTTGATGCTTGTAGAAAATGTGTTTATGGCTTTGGCTAGTTTTACAACTATTTTTAAGGGTAGTATCGCCAATGTTTTAAATGTTTTATTTTATGTTTGAATTTTTATGCCAAAGCAACTTATGCATTATTTAATGCTAGTATCTAGGTTAGCAAGCTTAGGTCTTGTATATTAGTTTTTATCACGAGTAAAAGAAACCAACAATTGCAAACCAAAACTTAGGAATTTTCTTGAATTCCTAGCAATCATAGGTAGTAGGACACTGCATGTGGTCAAGGGATGTCACAAGCCATGCTAGCAAGTAAGTGGAAACAATATGAGATGAGTCAAATATGTGTATTAACTATTCAATCTGGTTGGATAGAGGGGATCAGAAAGGCATAACAAGAAGGTGATAACCTAACCAGAATCTCTAGTCAAACTCATGGAAAATTATTTCAAGAGTTCTCACTTAGGCAAGCTTTGTTGTAATCCGAGATAGACTTTATGGGCTTGATAAGAAGGACTTAAAGGGCCAAATTCTAAGGGAAGCATATGCAAACAAGTTAAGTGCATATCCAGGAACACTTAAAAATTTACAAAGATTTAAAAGCCTACTTCTAGTGGCAAACATTAAACAAAATATTGCTGCTCACGTGGCCAAATGCTTCACTTGTCAAAGAGTCAAGTTAAAGCATCAGAAACATGGGGGTAAAATCCAGAGTTTGCCTATAGCAGATAGAAAACTGGGGTCAACAGCGGGGTCAATAGCCATGGATTTCTTAGTTTGGTTACCCTTAACAAGAAGGAAGCATAACACAATTTGGGTGGTTGTGGATATGTTAACCAAGTCAACCCACTTCCTACCCATAAACCTTACTGATTCCATGGATAGGCTAGCAAAGTTGTACATACAAGAGATTGTAAGGTTTCATGCAATCCCTAATGACATTGTCCTAGATAGGAACCCTAGGTTTGTTTCACTGTTTTGGAGATCACTACATCAAGCATTCGGCACATAATTAAAGCTTAGCTCTACCTATCATCCACAAACAGATAGGCAAAAAGTAAGAACAATTCAAGTGCTAGAAGACATGCTAAAATGTGTTGCCATAGGATTTCAAGGGGACTAAGATCAAACCCTACCTTTGGTAGATTTTTCCTACATCAACAATTACAAAACTATAATAAAAATTGCACCATATAAAGTCATCTATGGTAAGAAATGCATCACTTCCTACTATTTGCATGATGCTTGGGCCAGAAATCATATACAAAACAACTAAAAAGATTAAAATAATTTAAGAAAGGATAAAAGCTACGAACAACTAAGAAGAAGCTTATGCAAATGTGAATAGAAGAAGAGACATAAAGTTCCAAGTTGGAGACTTTGTGTGGTTGAAAGTATCTCTTATGAAGGGAGTAGTCAGATTTGGCAAGAAAAGTAAGTTAGCCCCAAAGGTACATTAGACCATTCCAGGTGCTTGCAAGAGTTGGGAATGTGGCTTATCAGTTGGCACTGCCCCCTGAATTAGGGCATGTACATGATACTTTTCATGTAAGTATGCTTAAGAAATATCTCTTAGATCTTAAACAAATGATTCTAGCAACAAATATCTCATTGGCCCCAAACCTCACTTATAAAGAAGAGCTTCTGAAAGTATTGGCCAGTGACACTAGGAAATTAAGAAGCAAATGGATATCAATGGAAAAAATCCAATGGACCAACCACACTAAATAAAAGGCAACTTGGGAAACAAAAGCTGACATGTTAAATAAGTATCCTAGTTTGTTTCATAAATTGCTAGAAAATTTAAAGGACTAAATTTATTAAGGTGGAAGGATTGTCATGTCCCATTATTGCATAGGCCTAAGGATGGAAGAAAAAATTGAATAAATAACTTGTAATGCAAGGACATGAAGGAGGTTAGGAAAACTTATATAAAACATTAGGGGTTTGATTACAAAGGAAGTGGAAAGATGCTAGCTAGGCCAAGAATTTTGTATAGGCAATTGAGCCATTTTATCTAGACCTAAAGGCTGAATTACTAAGAAAGAAAGACTAAGGTACTCAACTGCAAATTGTAAACTTAGGTCTTGTTTTACCAATATAAAAACTAGATGAAAGGAAACCAAGGGGACTACTGTGCACCTGCAAAGTTGTAGGGGATCATGAATGGATTTAGAGCTATTTATAAAGACACATGTCCTATCTGGCATGTGCATGACTCCACCTAAGGAAAATGGTGGTGTTAGCTCAAGCTCCAGCCAAAAATCTAGAGTAAGAAGAAAGTTTTCTAGCATACTAAATGGATTCTTGAAGAAATTAAAGGGAAAAAGTGAAATCAAGCCAAAATCGAAAAGGAGGAACCTTACTTCTTTCTCGAGGCATTAAGAGAAGGTAAAATCAAGCATCTGAAGCTTGGCATTAAGAGCTTCTAAGTCATAAGGGTTTGATTATGGTGATTTCTCTTAAATTCAAAAGCTGGACTTGCAAATCATGTAGGAACAGTAGGCCTTTGTTGATGGTTATGTGTCAAGTGAACCATTAAACTGTTTAGGGGCTATATGTCACTCTCAAGTGACTAAGTTTCTCTATCTAGATACGTTTAGAGGCAAGCACTGGAGCCTTATTCTAGGTATAGCCAACCCTTTGCAAGACTTGGAGCTCTATGAACACTAAATATAACAACCTAATAAGATAAAGAGTTAAACTTGAACTATTGATACGCTTACTAGGACCTACAGGCTGTAGCTAGGGTTTGTGGTGTGTGTGTTTGTGCACTTCTATGCCTGGATATGTGTGATGACACATTTAGATTGTTTTATAATGTTTTTGTATATACATTGCCTTGTATCTTCTTTGTCTCCTTTTGGTTGTAGGTTATTCTAGCATTAGTACTGACTTCATTAGGCTTAGAGCTATATCAACCCTTACTGAGCTGGAAAACTCATGCTTTGTATATTTTGATTTTAGGGAAAGTTCTTGCTAATTGAATATTTTGGTGTAGGGTTGGTTTGAAAAATTTTCTATGCAGGCACAAGCAATCTTACCTTTGACAATCTAAGATTGCTCAATAACTTGTAAACTAAGCCTAAGTTTTTGTTTGGTTGCATGGTTGCAAGCACTAGTTGCTATGAATGTAAGAACTAACTAGTGCATCATGTCTGGTTTAGTGGTCTTAGTGAATTTAAATTTTGGTTTGTAAACAATCCTATGTGGTTATGTGGGTGAAATAAGGCTATATATGACTGAACTCTAAGCATGTTGTATGTACCCTATGTGTATGCTTCAAGTGAATTGTATATAAGCATAATAGGGCCATAAGGCCTATTCAACCTTTATATGGGTTTATGTTGAAGTTTATGAGGTTGTTTGTTATGTTTTGAGTTAACATGTTCATGTGCACTTATGCATGGCAAACTGAAGTAGCTATATGCAATTCTGGCAACATTAGTCTTTGACTATTCAGGTAATTTATGCTATAAGTCTAAATTCAGCTCAAAGGTAATTTTGCCACATTCCTACCAAATAAACTAGCTTAAGTTTAAAATTTGACCCTAAACAAACAACTATAACTTGCCTATCGAATATAAGCAGTTTTGAGTAAATATGCCTTCACAAGTTTCCTAGCAAATGTAAAATCTGGCAAATGGGTTCTGGAATTCATGTTGGAAGCTGCCTAGCAGTTTTGTTTAACTAAAGTGAACTTCATACTCTTAGTATGCATGTAATGCATAGGCTATGGGCAATTTAGGACATGACACAATTGCTAATGCAATTATCTTCTCCTTTGTTTTTTTCTAAACTCGGCCCTTAAAGTTTCATCTCATTCTCCCTTCTAGCTAAATTCTTCAATTTCTTCCCTACCTTTGCTTAGATTTCTTCCCTTTTCTTCTTTTCCTCCCTTCATTTGGGGATTCTTCTCTTTCTTGGTTCGGTTGAGAGACTCTTAGTGCATCCTAGAAGCTTGAAGATTTTGGAACTTTGAGGAACATATCAAAATCGCACTCTATCCCATAAGGATTATTGTAAATTAAAACGACCAAGTACTACTACTTTCAAAATCAACCTTAACTAAACAACCAACAAATGGTGAAATCTACTCAACTAATTCAATTAACTTAAGTATGATCTTCTCACTAACTAACACTAAACTAAAGCAAATTAGCAAAGTAAGGGAGCAATAAACAAAGGCAAAGAATACAAATAAACTAAGGGTTTTCTTAAGAACTAAGAAAGGTACACTTCCTATGGTTTTCATTACTTGGCTAAGTTAACTTAATGAATTAATCCTAGGGTTTGGATTTTTTGTACTTGTTGGTGATTAATCTAGTTAGTTTCTCGCTCTCCCAAGCTAAGAAACATTCTCCCTTCTCTAAACTAGCAAGGACTCCCATCACTCATACTAGGTTGGAAAGAGGCACTATATATATCAATCTTCCATCACCTTAGTAATTGAGACAAATTTCCCAACTATGCCTATAACTACTATTTTTTTTTCTCTTAGGTCCAATTTCTTTGTCATTCTCTGAAGCATAAAGAGGAATTTTTAAAGCCAATTGATTCTGGTCATCAACCAATCAAGCATCAATAAACATAAAGAGCAAAAAGAACAAGTATTGGAGGAAAAATCCTAACATTCATTCATAAATTCAACCAAATATAACTTGTCAAGTAACTACAACCTTAGAAAGTGCAAAGAAAATCTACTCCATAATCAAACTAGAAAGAATCAAACAACTAAAATTCATCATCTTAAACAAAAAAAAACCAAAGAAAAAGAAAATGAATGAAAGAACCAAAAACCCTTGAAATGAAGGAACCAAAAACCCTTGAAGCACCAATGTCTTAATCTTCAAGACATTTCTAGGTCCTTCTTCAAGAATCCAAGATGAAAATCATAAAAGCTCAAGAACAAGTGTTTTCTTCCTACTAACTATAGAAGCACAATGAGAATATAATGAAAACTTAGGTAGAGAATGAGTTTCTAATTTAAATTCCTGTCCTTATCTTTTTTTCATCTCTTCCCTAGCTTCAATAGCATGCTTGGTAGGTGAGATTAGTGGGTCACAAGTTGTAGAAATACCTTCAAGCCACAAAATGGTCCCCTCTCTTCTGGATGACATGATATGATTGCATCTCTTCTTTTTCAGCAAGTAGTATGCCCAAGTGCGTATGATGTGATCACATTTTTTTGGCTATGCGATCACATCTCCATCTCTTTGCCTCCTATTTGTTCCAGCTGCTTCCTCGATGTGATCACATCAGGCTTTCTTCAATGCCTTGTCTCCTTCCTCTCTTCAAATCCTCCCCTAGATTTGATTCTTTGCGCAATTATGCCCTTAAACTTGTTCCATTGTCCAGTCAAGCCCTCCAAAAATGAAATGCAACTTGCAAAGCACAAAATGCACTAAAATCTAGCAAATTTGACAACAATTTAACACAAAAATGGGGTGAAATATATAGGAACAGCTTCACTTGGCACAGTAAGGTTCAATGCTCTTTTGTGTTATTTGCAATACTACTCATTTCTAACCATGGGCAAGTTAGAGGTGGGGGTATTTACCAGGATCTCTTGGACATGTCTTGGAGTTTGAATCCCATTATGGGCATGTTTCTTGGTTTAACAATTAAGGGTTCGCAATAAAATTACATGTATTTTATATATGCTCTTAAGAACATATTAAAAGACTAGTTTTACTAAACGACATGTTAAACATAAATTAAAACGAAATAAAGAAATTCAGTAGGTGGTGACAATTTAAATCCAAGTGAACCTTATATAATAAATTTGCATCGCTCTTTTGTAGAGTATTTGGAACTTTTCCTTTAAAGAATGACTAAAGAAAGAAATTATGCGGATCATAAACATTTCAATGTTGAAACAATATTTCTAATTATCTAAGTATATTAGGTTTTTAAGTAATACCAAAATAAATGCCAAATTTAATTGCATCTTAATTTCTTCAAAATAAAGACAAAAAAATAAAAAATAAAAAATGATAAAACAAATGCAACTTGAGCTTCATCTATGGTTGCTTTGAAGTTGTCCGGCACTTCAACTGGAACACTACCGTCCTCATGCAACTATTCCAAATTCTTGGGAATTTCCACCCACTGCTTTGAATCAGCTTATGCAAAAGAGCAGCAATTTGCACTTCCTATTTCATAAGTTTTATTCAATTCATCTCTCCTAATCTTATCATTGCCCAAACATTCATCTTCCCACAAACCATCACTTGGCATTCCAATTTCGAATAGCTTGGACAGGTTGCAAGCATGCAACTAAGAAAAAAATGGATGGCAATAAAAATGGGCATGCGATAACGAATGAGTATGTGCAAGCAGTGTTGTAAGAACTGGATTGGACCAGCCGGTTCAAATAGTTCAACTAGTTCAACCATGAATCATTGTCTTTAGTTTGGCTACCAACTCATTAAATATTTTGTTAAAATCGGTCAAAACCGTTTAAACCAAAATCAATGAGCGAACTGGCAATCCAACTGATTGAACCAGTTAGACAGCAACATTTTCTGATTCGCTTCATCGTTCGGTTCTTCTAACATTGCAAGGGAGAAATGAGCAGCGAAAAGGATGCACAAAACGGCAACGTTTTAGTATAGCAACTCATGAAACTTCGTCATTTATTGTGACAAATGTCGCAGGCTCGGTGGTCGCTGAGGCCCGTTAATGTATTCTTTAGGCATGGAAATGGAATGATGATCTGATCCACGGTGATCGAAATGGGTGATCAAAGAGAGAACGAAATGAAGAAATCCCAAGGGAGATGGCGATGGAGGCAGGTGTCAGCCTGGCAGAGCGAATGGGGAAGTCGGAGAGCCCAGGCCGAACATATTTACAAGAATCCGAAACCGACCAGTTGTGTTTCCTCTCTTAACGCCCCTCCCTTCCCATGCTATGCTCCTGCCCCTCTCCTCCTTTTGGTCCCTTATTTCCATCAGGGTTTTCTGATTCAAAAGCTTTCCAGGAAATTGTTTGTGGGTACTTCTTGTTTGAACAAGTTCTGGCTCTTGCTTATCTGATTCTTGTTTCCCATCTCAATATCAAGGCCAAGGGTGTGTGTGGGTGTGCAGCTGCTGATGGTTCTGGGAATGTGTTCCTGTAAGCTAATGATTCAACCCCATTTGTTGTTTCTGCCCTCATGATTCTTTTGTTTGATCGATCGAGAAATTAATGGATGGAGTAGAAGACATTTCTTGTGGAGAAAAATAATACATATATTGTATCATCAATGGTTCTAGTCACGGACGTCACCCCCAATGTACCGAGAGTTGATGGTTGCTTGAAGGGTAGCCATGCAAGTTCCATGGAGGATGCAAATGGAGATTCTCTGGGGAATTTGAATCAGACCAAATGTAGGAAGCCTCCCAGAAACGTGTCGGTTATGCGTCATTGTACCAGCTCTGCCTGGTTGATCGACCCGGTTGGTTCATCCTATCTGCATTTTGGTCTGGGCATTACATTTTATGCATTGGGATTAGAATACTGGTTCTGTCTGGAACTGCCATCAATGATTCCAATTAGAGGTTTTGAAAAACTATTCAATGGTCACTTTTAGCGCTAATCATAAACCCTATTCCAAAACATGCCAGGCATTTTAGCAATAAAATGTGTCTCCACAAGTAAATATTATACTTGTTGTGATGTTTGCATTACAAGGCTGTTTTGGTCTTTATTTGATATCTGATAGATCTGCACATGCCTCTGCTTGAATAATCCGTTCAAGTATTTCTTCCCTCTCTTGTGTAGGAACCAGAACCTGGGGTTTTAAGCCTGAGGTCCCCATCAACTGAAAATTCCCATTTTTCACCCGTATTCCGATCAGGAAGCTGTTCGGAGAAAGGACCAAAACAGTATATGGAGGACGAGTTCATCTGCATCGATAATATATGTGAACATATTGGTTCAAGTGCAAAAAGTGTACCTCCAGGAGCATTTTATGGGGTATGTTATTGTCTGGCTAGGTGAAACTACTTTAATGAGCTTTTTCTTGTTAATCCTATTAACTACGGCTTCTGTTGCACAAAAGAAATTGGCTAAACAGATCTACTTATTGAGAATTGTTCTGACTGTATAGGTGTTTGATGGGCATGGTGGCATTGATGCAGCAAACTTCGCCAGAAAGAACATCCTTAAGTTTATCATTGAAGACAACCATTTCCCGTCTGGTACTAAGAGAGCCGTAAGGAGTGCTTTCATGAAGATTGATCATGCATTAGCTGACACTAAATCTCTTGACAATTCCTCTGGTACAACAGCTTTGGCTGCCTTAATCCTTGGGAGGTGAGAATTGCTCTTTGGTTCTTGTTGATATAGGTTGAAGGATTTTGCAGGTGCTTGTAAGTTGCAATTGTTGATATGCCTCTTACTCTAACAGGACCATGCTCGTGGCAAATGCTGGGGATTCTCGAGCAGTGCTAGGTAAAAGAGGGAGAGCCATAGAGCTGTCCAAAGACCACAAACCCGACTGCACATCCGAAAGACAAAGGATTGAGAAATTAGGTGGTGTTATCTATGATGGGTACCTAAACGGGCAGCTAGCAGTGGCACGAGCTCTAGGGGATTGGCATATAAAGGGCTCCAAAGGTGCAACAAACCCGCTGAGCTGTGAACCGGAGATGGAAGAAACAGTCCTAACAGCAGAGGATGAGTTTTTGGTAATGGGATGTGACGGCCTTTGGGACGTAATGAGCAGCCAATGCGCAATCACAATGGTGAGGAAAGAGCTTATGCAGCACAATAACCCTGAAAGGTGTTCAAAAGCACTTGTCAAGGAGGCACTCCAGCGCAATACATGCGACAACCTAACGGTACTGGTGGTCTGTTTCTCAGCCGACCCTCCTCCACAAATTGAAATTCCTAAATCCCACAAGAGAAGTCTATCAGTTGAAGGCCTGGATCTTCTCAAGGGTGCCTTGAACAACTTGTAAACCAGGAGCTTATCTGCAGCTTGTACATGAGAGGGTTACACATTCAGCCCTGCTAGTACCGCTGAGGGACCGCGCAGATGAGTTATTTACATCTGCACTCTGTACACCTGATATGCTAGCCATTTGTTTTCCTGTTTTCTCACTTGGCACTTTTAGTACTTAGCAACCGCTAATACATTGGCCTGATTTCCACTGTGTTCAGGTTTGTAGACTTCAAATTTGGCGAGGTTAGATTGTCTTAGGACTTGTACAAGCTGCAAGAAAAGAATATGTGATTAGTCAATTAGTCTAGATATAACAAGCGGTTTCCAAGTCCTTAATGAGACATTGGTCTTGACCACTGCTATCCTTGATCAAAAAATCAAAACTTGAGAAGTTGTCAGTTATTTTACCAGGTAAAGCTTTCCTGTGCTAAGGTCAAATATAAAGAAAGAAACATAATGATACGTCCTCTTCTGTACTTCTCTGTCTCCTCTCCTTTCTTCTCCTTGAATCCCAAGACATATCAACTTGGTACCAGAGCATTCGATCCTTGGACGCCAATGGTCAAAACTCGTCATGTGACGGAGATGAATGAGATTCGGGAGACTGCACAATACGCAGCTGTCGATTCAACAGCTAACTCTGGAAGTCCAGAACTCGGTTCGAGCCGCTAATGCCAATACCCAAGGGCTGGAGGTATTAAGATAATACTAAGAGTTTTAGTCTTTGCATATCTCCTATATAGGATGTAGTTTACGCATAACTGTAATTCAAGTGTATCTCTAAAGCTGTCTATATGGGCTTCGGCTGCACATCAATACCATGAATGAAATAAAATTCAGTTCATCAAAATCTTAAATGGTATCAGAGCGAGGTCTGTACCTGTATCAAATCCTGAAAACGACTTTCTAGGATCGGTTGTTCCATCATCTGGATCGGTTCCACCTACATCTTCTAGGAGCAATCCCTTCTCTCCCGACTTTCTGAACGCTTCAGATAGTCCAGGCACCGTTCTGGTGACTTGTCTTCTCAAAGGGGAGAATTACCCAACATGGAGACATGCAATGATCAATGCTCTCGAAGCCAAAAACAAACTTGGTCTTGTGGATGGTTCAATAGTGAAGCCAGAAGATGAACATGACACTTTCTCAGCATGGAGCAAGTGCGATTCTATGGTAATTTCCTGGATTTTTAACTCTCTTGCACCTGATCTTCATGATAGCGTTGCTTATTCAGACACTGCTAGTGCTAGAGACATGTGGATCGACTTGGAGGAACATTTCTCTCAAGGCAATGCCCCCAGGATTCACGAGTTAAAGAGAGAGCTGCCACTCATGCAAAAAAAAAAGAACTCACTGTGGCTGTATATTACACCAAGTTGAAAGCGCTATGGGATAAGCTTTCAACTTACTCTAATGTGCCGACTTGCAACTGCAGCGCAGCACAGGAACTTGTGGCAGAACGGGAGACCGAAAAACTGCACCAGTTCCTAATGGGGCTCAATGAGCACTTCAATATTGTTCGTTCACACATCTTAAATATGGAACCTTTGCCAATACTCAACAAAGGATATGCTTTGGCAATAAAAGAGGAAAAACGTCAAGATGTTGTTACACGACGAAACCCAATTCCTGAGGCGGCAGCCTTTAGCATGAAAAAGGCTAACAAGAGCAACTCAGGAAAAGATGCTAAAGGACAATGCAAGCACTGTGGAAAAAGTGGGCATGAGTCTAAAAAATGTTTCGTAGCCATCAGGTATCTAGAATGGTGGCCAAGCAAAAAGAAGGCTATGTTCGGTCAGGGAAAGAACAATCGCAAAACTGAACAAACCTCAATCAACCAAGTGTCTGTTGATAAGAGGGAGGAATCAGGCGATGAGGTGCAGCTGACACAATCACAAATACAACAACTCCTTGCGTTGTTGTCAAAACAGAAAGAAGAAGCCAAAGCCAACTATCTTGGTAAGACATGTCTTAAGAATTGTTGTTGGATCTTAGACACTGGGGCTTCTGAACATTTGACAGGTTGCCAAAGATTGTTGCGAAATATAAAGGAAGGAGATCATGTCTCAGCTGTCAAACTACCTAATGGAGCAAGCCTGGAAGTAAATGCTAAAGGGCAAACTTTCCTACCATCTGACATAGAATTACATGATGTGTTATACATACCTTCATTTACTTGCAACCTTGTCTCAGTTAGTAAACTGACACGGCAGCTCAATTGTTCAGTAACCTTTTATCGTTCCTTTTGTGTGATACAGGACCTTGCTTTGAAGAAACTAATTGGTAAGGGTGAATTGCCAAATGGGCTGTATTACTTCAAAGAGCTCCAAATTCCTGTAGTATCAGCCGCCAACACAGAAATCTCTCCTATCATATGGCACCAACGTCTTGGTCATGTCTCCTTCAGTAAATTTTTCCAGATACCTTATGTCTCAAATTTGCATTTTAAAAGTCATGTTTATTGTTGTGGTGCATGTCATCGTGCAAAACAGACCAGGAAAATGTTTTCTTTAAGTATGAATACATCTGAGAATCCTATTGATCTCATCCATATTGATGTGTGGGGTCCTTATAGAACTGCTTCATTACCAGGAGCACATTATTTTTTTACCATAGTTGATGATTTCAGTAGATGCACATGGATATATTTGTTTAAACGAAAATCTGATGTCCATATGCATTTTGAACTATTTCATGCTTTGGTTAAAAATCAATTTGAGAAACTTATTAAACAAGTCAGGTGTGATAATGCTTTGGAACTTACAGCTGGTCCTATGCTTAAGTTTCTTCAAAATAGTGGGATCATGCTTCAAACCACTTGTGTGGACACACCTCAACAAAATGGTGTTGTCGAACAAAAACATTGTCACCTTCTAGAAGTGGCGAGGGCTTTGAAATTTCAAGCAAATTTACCAAATAAGTTTTGGGGAGAATGCATTCAAACTGCTGCTTATTTAATTAATCATACTCCTCTTACAAGTTTACAAGGAAAAAGCCCCTACAAAATGCTATTGGTCGAAATATTTCTCTAGATCATCTTCGGGTCATGGGCTGCCTTTGTTATGGTCACAACAAAACAAGGGACAAATTTGAACCTAGGTCAAAAAGGTGTGTTTTTATTGGATATCCATCAGGTCAGAAAGGATACAAAATCTTGGATATTAAGTCGTAAAAAATATTCATTTCCCATGATGTTGTTTTCTATGAAAATGTGTTTCCCTTCGATGTAGCGGGAAATACAAATACAATAATCCAGTGCCTAAACTCACCTCACCTGAAGCCTTTGAAGAACCAGCTTACCCAATCCAGCCAACAACAGATAATAAAGCAAACCAGCCAACCTTGATCACTAACCAAACCAACACCGATCAAGAAACATCTCAAGAAACAACTGAATGTCCCAGGCCTCACAAAGAAAGAAGATTGCTAGCCTATCTACAGGATTATGTTTGTGAGCTCCCACAAGTAAGTAGTTCACCAACCTCTTAATCCACTACTCATTTAGTTGCTTCGGGTAAGCCTTATCCTATCTCCAATTATATCTCATATGATAAAATAAAACCATGCCGCAATGCCTTTATTGCAGAAATTTCTTCGCAAGTTGAGCCACAGGCTTTCAGTTAAGCTGTGAAACATCAAATATGGCAAGAGGCAATGAAACAAGAGGTGAACGCTCTTGAAAAGAATTAGACCTGGACACTTGTTCCACTACCTCAAGGGAAAAGACCTATAGGATCCCGTTGGGTTTACAAGATCAAATAGAAGTCAGATGGCACAGTTGGAAGGCACAAGGCTAGATTGGTAGCTAAAAGCTACAATCAAGTTGAAGGATTGGACTACACAGAGATGTTTGCTTCAATGGCAAAGCTGACATCAGTACGTTGCATGCTTGTAGCGGCAGCCCTAAAAAATTGGGAGCTCCATCAAATGGATGTCCATAATGCCTTCCTCCAAGGCGATCTTCATGAAGAGATATATATACTTCCTCTACCAGGATTTATGAAAGATGGTGATACTCGAGTATGCAAGCTGAAGAAATCCGTATATGGCCTTAAACAAGCACCTAGGCAATGGTTCAAGAAGTTCTGTTCGTCTCTTTTGCAGTATGGTTTCATCTAGTCCAAAGTTGATTACTCTCTGTTCATAGCTAAGCAAGGTGAGTCGTTCACTGCCATCCTCCTGTATGTCAATAACATGTAATTGCTGGGAACAATCCAACCAAAATGCAAGAGCTCAAACACTACCTGAACAAGACATTCTTCATTAAAGACCTTGGTAGGCTAAAATATTTTCTTGGCTTGGAAATGGCTCGATCAACTGGAGGAATCTTTCTCGCCCAACATACACATTCGACATCCTCAAAGTTGGCACGCTTGGATGTAAACTGGCAAAGGTACCACTGCAGCAACAACACCATTTGTCCTTAAAGAATGAAGATAAGTTGGAGGATCCTAGTCAATACCGATGGCTTGTAGGTAAATTAATCTATCTAACTATTACTAGATTAGACATTACCTATGCTGCCAATCCTCTAAGCCAATTTATGCAATCACCATCTTGGGCTCATCTGGAAGCAGTAAAACATGTGCTTCGATTCTTAAAACGTATTACTAGTCATGGCTTATTCTTCCCTTCACACGGTTCTACTACCATTTGAGCTTACTACGATTCTGATTGGGCAAGTTGTCCTCTTACAAGAAGGTCAACCATAGGTTATGTTACCTTCCTTGGAAATGTGCCTCTCTCCTGGAAATCAAAGAAAGAACCCACGGTGTCTTGGTCCTCTACTATAGCTGAATATCGAGCAATGGACTATGCTACAAGTGAGTTTCTTTGGGTCAAAGCGCTTCTTAGTGACTTAACTCTATCACAGACTACTCTAATGGAAGTCTTCTATGATAACCAAGCTGTACTTCATATCACTACCAATCCAGTTTTTCACGAAAGAACGCAGCACATTGAACTCAACTCCCATTTTGTTCGAGAAAGATTGCAATCCAATGACATTTTGACCAAACATGTTCCTAGCAGACATCAGCTAGCCGATGTCCTCACTAAAGCTTTTAACAAGGAACAGTTTTCCTTTCTCACTTCCAAGTTGGGTATTCAAACAGTCCATGCACCAACTTGAGGGGGAGTATTAAGATAATACTAAGAGTTTTAGTCTGTACATAATTCCTATATAGGATATAGTTTACGCATAGAGTAAGCCTACTTCTACTTGTAATTCAAGTCTATCTCTAAAGCTGTATATGTGGGCTTCGACTACACATCAATATCATGAATGAACTAAAACTTAGTTCATCAAAATCTTACAGGAGGTGACTAACCAGAGGGTGATTGACTTGGGGCAAATGATGGACGATCATTTTTAATTACAGGCCAGGGGACCCGACATCGCTGCTCCTACTGTTGATCGAGCGGTGGGGCCACGTCATACCAGAACAGAGGATTATCATTTGACTGCAAGGCTATCGCTAGTCGATTTCCCCATATTCAACGGGGAAAAGGTGAAGGAGTGGGATCATGTGCAGCAGTTCTTTGACATCGATGATACCCCCATGGAACACAGGATTTAATTGGAAGCAATCCATCTGGACAGTGTAGTTCTACAATGGCACCAATAGTTCATGAAAGACGCTGGACCCAGCAGAGTAGGATGGCTAGAATACTTCTAAGTAAGGGTAATCATCTATTCGGTTTTAACTGAAAAATTGAATTTTTTTCATTTGTTTCGGTTAGTACAATTTTTTATGGGTTTGGTTTCGGTTATAACCAAATTGTTTCTTTCTATTTGTTTCGGTTTCTAGTTAAAGGTATGAAAAAATTGGTGGCCGAAATAACTGATTTTGTAAGGAAAAAATAAGGTTGTCCTTTGTTATAAATGGCCTATTACATACCCAAATTGGTAAACCCAAATGAATTCTAATGATTTAGCCCAAACCAAAGTTAAAATGAAAACCTAGTTACTTATGCCTTCCTTCTGTCTTTGTCAAGGTTGAATGGAGTGAGTGAAGCTCCTGCACATGCGACTTTAAGTGAGGGGGTGGTGATACTCACTGCTTACTATCAAAGAGGTGAAAGAAGGAGGCGATGACGATAGCTGTCGGCTAATGTTTCGTTTCCTTTAGAGAGCGAAGGAAACTCTTTCCAACACCAGCAATTGAATAATAGTTCGAGTGAGAGTTGAGTTCGGTGACCCTCATGTCAGATTCGGTCCAGAAAATAACACAACAACTATAGATGGAAGAAGATGATGTAAGTTCTACAATTCTTAAAAACAAAGTTTTTTCCTACTAAAATTTTAGCATCTGATGGTACTACTGCTCTGCTACAAATTTTGGTTATATAGTTTTAGTTTCAGTTTTAACTGAAATAATTGAATGATCAATCCTACTTCTAAAGCTTTGAAGGAGCGGTTTATTGGTAATTTCTGCCCTAACCCTTTCGCTATCTTAAGCAGGTGGGTACTATTGTAAGGGACCGCCTCGTCTATTACCTAATCAATTCCTAATTAGGTTAGACTATTTTGTCACCTAATCAATTCCTCTAATTAAGCCAAAATTTATTCCTCACTTCTAGGATCTTTGCCAAGACTTATTAAAGTTTCTTAACTACTTGCCAAGCCATTAATTACTTTTAAGTTAAGAAAATATATTTTCATAACTTTTTCACTAAGACCATTAGTGTACTAAACTCAAGTAGCATTATAGGTTTGGTGAGTGCATCGGAAAACATGAAGTTACGGAGCTCCAATTTTATAAAACCATTTTGTGCACATGCATGAATACATGATAAAAAAAAATGCCAAATCAATTATTAAAATCTATACGCATATCAAGTAATCAATGTACTAAGCAAATCAATCGCTTGTTACATAAACATTACATTCATGCCACGTTCTAGACTAAGGGCAATCTTGTTACCCACTCTAGGATAGTCCAGTTGTGGTGCCGAAATTGTGCATTTAGAACTCCTAGGGCTGGCATGTTCTATAGGTCATTAGAACAATACCCTTAATGTGCATACTCAAGTGGCTCTCTTGGGCACTATGTAAATGCTTACATATTGGTCCAACCATTGCACACATATTCACATTGTATACACACCATGGCAGCAAGGAAGGAAAACACTAGCAAAAGTCTTAATCTTGGCTACCACACATTATGCAATTTTGTTAAATTTAAGTAACCAGCCACTGCACCTAAAACTTTTTACAAAAAACTGTATTAATCTAGTCATGTACTGACACGACCCCTCGTGGGCCTGCTCAGGAAGCCTATGGGAACTTGTCCTACGCTAGTTACAATTGGCTAATTGATTACGTGTGCACTAGTTAAAACCTTAATGCTTCTAGTTATTTAGTCATACTATGCAATCATACATAAGTTTATGCTTTGACTATTCAATAAAATAAAGAAACAATACTTAAAACATTGCCTAGGAATATTTTAATAAAAACAAATATCAAAACTGTGAAAGCATTCAAAGAAATTAAGTGGAATTAACTACACATAATCAATTGTGTGCAAACATCCAAACAAGAGTAGACTATGCTCGCACCCAAGAGCGACTCTAGAGTAAACTACTCAACATGACCATTGGAGGCAAACTAGTGTAACAAAACTATACACTGAATGACTGTACTGAGATCCAGAATCAAGCTTCCACCTTAGAGCAAACTCCCCATGACAAGCTTTGTAAGCCCTCCCTTGTGCTTCACTAGCCTCTATAGGCCAAAAAGACAGCTGTAGTTAGTACCATAACTTAACCAACAAGCAACCCATAAACCAGAATCATAAAGATTCAATAAACCAAATACCTGCTCACAAGCCTAGCTTAATAACCCTCAACGGTTACTAGCTCAACGATGCCCAAAACTGCACAACAAAAGTAAAGGAGTGAAAATCAAAGATTCTCAGTAAGAGGTCTTCAACCTGCAAGAAAAATCCTGATTACTCATCATATGAGAATATATGTAACTTGCTGTGAGCTCATACAGCCTGAGGGCCTAATATATGTACATATACCTAGGTCCCTTAGGATCTCTTCTCATCTTAGTCCTCTTCACGGGGCGTCACTCCGTGCCTAATGAGTTCTAGCCACTAACTCACTCCTAGTAAGCCTTAGCTTACTGATTGACGCAATGATGTAGTCTTCCCTTAGTTGTTGTGCAGGTGAACATGGTGGATCCTCCTTTTTGCATTGTAAGTTATCCAGTAGGTGTATTAGGTCTTCACATAGTGCCTTAAGTCTTTAGACTTGAGTAGGTCACTTGTGTACTAAGCCTTTACCCATGTAACCTACCAAGGATACACTAGGCTTTCACTTATGCCTCAAGGTATAGCCTGCCTAGGCAACAAGTGCACTAAGCCTTCATCCATGGTGCTCCCCTATCCACCATTACTTGGTTCACACTAGTGGAGTGGTAATGATCATGGATGGGCTCATTTACTAGTTCTTTGGAACCCACTTAGGTGTACTAAGGTTCCTGCTACCAAGCCTTAAATATAAAGGCCCAACTAGGCTTTCGATGGCACTAAACCTTGCACCCACTAATGGTGCTCTATTGTGGCCAAACATGTTTTTAAAACTTGCCTTCACTTTGAGTTGAAATAACTTCAAAACTGGGCTATTTTAAGTGTAGTGAAGGGATGGAGATGATAGTACTCCCTCTTAGCTTCACGTGGAATCTTGAATCACCTCAATCAGACACTTGAGCGAAAAGTTTCGAAGAAAACAAAACCAGGTGTCAATGCTGTTTCGGGCAGTTGTCAACGTTTTGCCAATTTATGAGGTATTGGCGATGCGTCGTGGGAACTCATATTGTTTGGTGACGCATCGCCAATCCTATGAAATGCCCATAAAACTTCCCATTTTGCTGCTATGAATTTTGGACACTTCCCAAATGTATCAAACATGTATGGATAGTGTTTAAACTTCACATACATATAGTATATGTTGCAAAGACCACAACTAACCATCACAAGCCTTCCTATGATGCATTATAACATTATTTCAATCAAGCCAAACACACTAGTCCACCATGATCAAACCAGACCATTAACTAATGCTATTACCAAAACTACTTGATTTTATCAAGCAACTCTATCCAATAACATTAATCAAGCCTGAAAACATAACTCCCTTACCTTAGTTTCAATGGACAAGCAAGAATCACTCTACTCTTCCACCAAAAACCGAGTTCCTCAAAGTCTACCTAAGTTCCAAGCAAACAAAGGCATAAAACACCAAATTACTAACTTCTAACCAAAACCCAAGCTTCCCAACATCTAATAAACAAGAATTCACCAAGAACTTAGGTATTACCTCACATAAAAAACAAGGGATAGTGGAAAACTCAGTTCCAAGCTCCAAAAACTTGAAATCATGCTTGAAACAAGTCTTCCATAACTTGTATATCCTTTATGGCTTCAATTTCCATGAAAATCTCTTGATTTTGACCTTGGAATCACAAAAATTTGATAGAGAGAAGGTTGAGATCGGGTTTAGGAAGCAAATGGCAGCCTCCCCGTCCTTTTCAAACTTATAAACTCTTTTAAAACCTCAAGCCACCAAACTATTTAAAAAGTTACAAATAAGTCCCCTCCTTTTGGTAACTTTAATCAAACTTGGTCAAATATTATTTATTTGAACTAAACTTGAGTTAAAAGTAGAATTTAGGATTTAAAAACTTATTTTCAACTCTTGGGACTCAGCCCGACTCTTCAGGTTGCAAAATTACCATTTTACCCTAAACCTCATTTGTTGCCTTAAATTTCTTGGAACTTAGTAAACTTTGCCCAACATATTTATTCTTGCTATGTGAATTTAAAATAAGGTTTCAAATTAGCTTTCCACTAGGAGAGCCATAACAAGTACCCTATGTTTTCTTTGCTTCAATATTAAGTAGAGACTTAAATCAAATTAGGGAATTTAGTTTTACAGCAATAGCCTACCTATGAACCAAGTTATAGATTTTTTAAGTTTATTACAAAATTTTGACCAAATGAACAGTACCTCAGCCAACTTTGCAATGTCATAACTTTGGCTACAAGGCTCCAAATGCAGAAATTCTAAAGCCTAGTTAAACCTCTAGATGTGCTCTAGGTTTATTCAAAATTTCATACCAAGATTCATTCTACACAGGGAGATATAAAAATTTGAGTATAAAGTCAAAATTCTGTCCACTTTATAACCATTTTGCCCATATAAAATTTCATATGTGTGTAAACACTTCATTCAAAGGGGTAGGCCCTCCAAGGTTATCACATACTATATTCAACTTTACATGTCTTACATATACGTGCATTTATGCACTACATAATGGCCTTAACTCAGCTAAAACACACACCCAAGTTATATAAGAGCTTTAGATACAATGTACTCCAAAAACAAGATGCTGGACAGATACTGCATAGTACAGTAAGCACCATCCTTAAAAATATCAAATGTGCTCCTAAAATCACCAACTTTCTAGATCACAACTAGATACATGGAAGTTCAAATACCTGAAATTTTAGATCAAAACTCAAACAACAAATGTCAATTTGAATGCGATCTTTCTGCTAGACCTGAAATTGGCAGATTTAAGGGAAGTAAGTTTCATTGTAAAACTTAATAAGGAAAACACTTATACTCTTAAGGTAATGTAACCCTTGGTATCACCTGCATCTAAAGACACTAAAATACAAGAACCACAATGTATATATCCAACATATAGTAATCAAATGTAGCAGCCTAACACAAACAACAAACAAATGTATGCGGCAGCAATAATTAACATTGGTTAGTCCATAAAACATGCAATAAACATAAGCAAATCACTATGGCAGCCCTCCTCAAGTATAAGCTTGGTCTTATGAGAGTTTTAACATTAGTTAGTACTAACTTTGGGCTCTAGAAATCCTTAAATTCGCTATCATCATTATGCACTTTATACCAGGTCACAAAACCTTTACTAAGTGCACCCCCCTCACTAAGCTTGGTTCATAAGCACTTGGCTCTCTTCCAAACTTAGCCCTAGCTCCATAAATGTTTGAATAATTCAATAAACATTCCATGAGAGCAAGAGAACTCCTTACTAGGGGTGGGTATTTGGTTATTTTAGTTTGGACCAAATTGAATTGGTCAATTAAGTCGGTTTTTGGTTTCTGACCATGACAAACCGAAATAACCAAATCATCTAGAAAAACTAATCAAAATTGAACCGAAATATTCAATTCGGTTTGGTTTAAAACCGAAATAACCGAATTTACAAACATCTTATTGATACATGCTGCCTTTTCTTTACATTTTTCTCTTATTTCCCCAAGTAATCTCATCACCCTCATGCAAAAAGAAGGTGTGAGGGTTGGGTTAGGCCATCTAGGCCTGACCAATAAGTTTCGATGAGCTACCGGACAACAGCAAAAAGGGGCTATCATGAGCCAAAAAATGTTTTTAAAAAATTCGGTTAATTCAGTTTCCGAATTAACTGACCTTTCCAACTGAAACCGAATTTCAAAAATTCGATTTAACCAAAATTGAATAAAAATACCAAATAAGTCAAACCGAAAAACCGAATTAATTCTGTTTAACGGTTTTTTCAGTTTCGGTCGAATAATGCACACCCTTACTTCTTACTTGGATAGGTATGCTGAAATTGGAACTTGATCCTAGGCGCATTCAAGTCTTAGCACCAAATAGCTTCCAATTTTGCTTCCTTCACTTCAATTGCAAATAGGTGAGAGCTTGGAGGTGTGGTGGTTGTGGAGAAAGTGTGGAGAGGGTGGGCTACTAGATAAGGCCAAAAATGGGAGAAGAAAATATGAGTTTGGCTAGTTAAATTAGCTTAGGTGCACTAAACACCCTTAACTAGCTTAACCATGTCTTATGTCATTTTCCTTGCTACAAGATCATGGTTTCTTAACCTTAATCACTTGGCTCATATTTGACCATCTTTATCTTGCTTTGGCTGCATTTTCTTGAATAGGATAACTCCAAAATGCTTCCAATTGACTTAAGTCATAAGCATAAACAACCAAAGGCTTATACTAGGACACTTAAGTCCTTAAAGCCCTTTATGCGTTTCTTTGTCCACACTTGTCTTCTATAAGCAATTTGGTTCTCCAATAGCACTTTCATACCATTCATATCCTTCCCATACATAACTCTCCAAAGCTCTTTTTTAAAAGTTTTGTAATTGAGTACCCGAATTTCCAAAACCTTGCAAAAAAAAGTCCATAGGTTGCTTAACAAACAAGCAGTTCTCAAGGCTTTTCTTGGGGGTCAAGTTACCAACTTAAAACACTTTTAAGAAGGTGTTGATCATGCCCTTTACCCCTCACACTTCAATCACTATAGTGAGAATTACATAATATAATGGTTCTTGACCATTATACCACACTTTGTAATTCCCCCATTTTTGTGAGGTGATAACAAATGTCAACTACAACACTAAGATTCTACTGTTGCTTTTATTTTTTCCATAGTACATACTATGGCCACCATTGCATGAGTGAAATCCTTTAGGTGAGGTAATCATATTATGTCTTTTTTTTTTTGTGGCATTGCTTTACTGTCAAGTAAGAAATCTTTAAAGTTAGGCCACTAATTGCATGAGCAAACGATGGAATAAAACTTATAAGTATGTACACTAAGTGTTGATGCATGTACCTATTTAATTGCAAACATACATATATAGAGCAACTCATCATATCAATACAATCCAAGCAATCAAAACTTGCACATTAACAATAAGGATAAATAGGCTTTGCATACTTAGTAAAGTAATCCATAATAAACAACATATGAGCATTATACCCAATCATAAAGGACCAATTGCTCATATAGACATGCATGCATGAGGCTTGCCCATAAAGTAATATGAGTATGCCTTTTTTGGTACATAACTCGCCTCTACTTCACATACAAGCAAACAATTAAACTAAAACACACAGGTCATCCATTGGTCCATTTATTTGCCCTAGAGCGTAATCTTTAGGTAATTGCCTTTAAGGCCCTCTTAGCCCTTGTAGCAATGTGGTTTTTAAGAGTTACCACCAATCTATTTATACCTAAGGCGATTATATACCAAAAAATGGTCTACAAGAGTTCAAGGGGTTCAGGAGTACGGTTACACTAAAATAACTTTATTGTAACACCTAAAAATTAGCACCTTAATTTGGTTTTAATTTTGGTTCACTTACTTTTAATTAATTTTTTCAAACCATGGATTCTAATTTAATCATCTGGACATGGACTCTTAAACCTTTACTGCTTAATTTTTGCTTATTTTATGTAATTTTGATATATCCAAATCATGAATCCTATCAGACCACTTGGATATAAATCTTTAGATTTATTTTTTTTTCTCTTAAAGATTTTAGATAATTATCAATCCAAACCATAAATCTTATCGGATTACCTGAATATGAATGTAAATTTATTTTGTTTATTATTTGTTTTAAAGATTTTAAATAATTATCCAAACCATAGATCCTACCAGATAAGCCGAATATGGATCTTGACATTTATTATTAATTATTATCCTAAATTCATCCTAGGGTTTTAATAAATCCTTGTGGAATTGAATTTTTCCAAGTGTGATTTTGAGTTGTATTATGCAAATTAAATGAATTTTAAATTATATTGGTTATAAAAATTATCTAACATAAACCTACAATTTTGCCTATGTGGAATTGAATTTTCCCAAGTGTGATTTTGAGATGTATTGTGCAAATTAAATGAATTTTAAATTTATATTAGTTATAAAAATTATCTATCTAACCTAAACCTACAATTCTACCTAATGTTAATGACCAAACTAATTCATAGTTTTATCAAACAAAACAAGCAAACAACGAAAGAAAATAAACAAAAAACAATGTTGTCAGTGACTGAATTGAAAAATAGAGTGAGATAAGTACCAGAACAAACGAAAGCAAAGCATCCTAGGTGCGAGTTTTACCAAAGCCAACTGGTTAACTAGGTCAAACGGATCTTAAAACGGGTCGGGTGATAGGTTGCAATCCGGATCACATCAGTTCTTGCCTCAATTCTCTTCTATCCGGCAATGTCGGGGCGAACGACGGCTTAGGATTGGACGCAGAGATGGTAGCGACCCTGGGTGATGCGGGAACGCCAATCGGCATTGTCGAGAACAGTGGCGGACAAAGGCTCGGATGCGGTGGGACGGATGCAATCTTCGTTCTCTCCTTTGATCGGCGCGAGTGGCTGCATGAGACCCTTGGCGATGGTGGTGTGGCGTGGGGCACGACAGGGCAGCGGAGCTTGACTGACGGTAGGGGCGGGAAATGTCCGGTCAGAACGCTGGAAGCTTCGAGGACTGGCGACGGCGGTTGAGAAGAACTTAGGCTTTATTTGGATATTTTCATTAAAGGAAGGGGAGGTAAGTGATAGGGAGAAAAGGGCAAGAGTGCTATAACATTCTCTTGTTTGGATAAGGTTATTAAAAAGAAGGAAGAGACATATACCTTTCTTTATTTAGATACATTAATTAAAAGATGAGAATAAGAGGAATTTAATTATTATTATAATTTTACCCTTATTTTAGATATTGAACTTTGTTTGTATTTCTTTCTAAATAACCCTATAAATCACTCATACTAGCAAATTTTCAATTACTCATTTTATCCAAAAAAAAGATTTTTTTCTTAAACCATATGAGAGATAGCTAAATTATAATATTACTAAAATAAGTAAAACAAAATATGACCAACAAGAAAGAGAAATTGAGAAAAAAGCAAGGAAATTTGACATAAAGCAAGAAATAGCATATGTTGCAATCATTTTCATGCTATAACTATAGCAACTTATTCAACATAAAAAAACAAAAAATTTAAACCCTAGTAGCTTGGTCAACTAAAATGCTCAAATATCAATCGTATGACGATCTCCTTTTGCTTTTCCACCAAATATCTCATTACTGCTCTTATCTTTTCAGGATTAGCAATCAAATGAAGATATGTATTAGTTAATACATGCGGCTCAAGTGCTAATCCCTCTAACATATTCCAAACTTGTTCCTAAAAAATCGGGAGTCGCTGCATGACCTTTTCAAGTACCACATTTCCGCGTTCCATAACTTGAGCGATATTATCGATTGCTTCTTTAATGCAAATCTCATCATCATTACCACTCTTTACTCCTTTAGTTTTTTCCCTTTTTCTTAGCAATTTGTACTTGAGCAGAAAAATCACAACTTTCAAGAGTCACATTATTTTGAGAGACTAGATTATCAATGTCATCAATTGTCACTATTTCTTTAGTTGCTTGACGATGTCTCGCTTTTTTTGCAATTTCATTGTCATTGCCTATAGCTCTATCATTTCCATATAGTTCTAGTATCTTGTCATGATAAGCAATTGGTTTGGTCATCCATTCATGATCTTCAGGCTTTTCCTGAAAGAAATTATGAAAAGATCACAAGCTTCAATTTTTAAAACTTCTATATTGTTAAGTAATGTCTCCAAAATAAAACATAAAAAATTAATTTTCCCCCAATTTTCTTCATTTAAAAACATCAAATGAAATGGACAAATTAAAATCAAATGAAACTAACCTTAATGAGACTCTCCCAAACTTCTAGTTCTGCACTTCAAAGCTTTGTAGTAAGATTCCATTCAAATCCATTCATGCCATTATTTTTACAAAAATCATATCACTTAGCAAAATTATTTTTAAGAATCTTCCAACGATTTTTTACCATATCTTTTGTTATACGTCCACCAACTTTTTCATTCAATTCGAGAATAACATTTTGGTAAACAAATGGAGTAAAGCTTCTATTTTGCTTGTTTTCTTTATGTTGTTGGCACAATAAGGCATCTAATAGAGCTATATCCATAGAAGGAGTCCACACCATTGCATATTTCTTGTTAGAACTTTCAATACCATCGTAAAATTCCCCCCATCATTTTAGTAACATTATCAGAACAATAAATAAAAAAACCAATATATGCATGTATATAATAAGAATATATAGCATTGAGAAATCTTAAAAATTAAGAAATGTTTAAGAATCGTTTGAAGTAAGAACTTAAAATCTTATGCATTTAAGTGATGATGTCTATAATTATTCTACATAACAACAGCTATGGGTTTCCTAACCAACTCCCACATACTATCATCATCTACCTCCCTTCTTGAGGAGCAATTTTCATGGACTTGATCCCTAAGTTCTTGGTCAACCTGTGCAAGAATGTCTTTATCTGGATCAACATCCATCAGATAGTTATACAAAATGCAACATGCTAAAACCATTATTTTCTATGTCTTAACTCCATCTGTTGGTTCATTTATAATTGACATAATTGGGAACAGTGGCGGAACCAAGATTTTTGGTTCGGAGGGGCAAGCCCGGAGGAGGGTCGACGGAGCTCAGAGGAGGGAGACGACATCGCGGTTAGGCAAAGCTGTAAATTGGTACTAATTCACACTAATTCAAAGCTCAAGGAACAAATCGTAGGAGTTGGAAACGTTGGAGGACTAATAGTGCATTTAGGCTATGTTATAATATCTACTTAATGTAGAGGGAATAACTACTCATTGGGTCCCTACTTTCTTGAGCACCTACCTTACTGCCCCCCATCTTTATATTTTTCCATAATATTTGGGGGGGCAAAGTGCACACTCAGTCCTTAAATTTTGACAAAATCACTAAATTACTACCCATATTTATGTTTTTTCAAAATTTCCGGGGGGCAACAGCCCCCTCACAGCATATAGTAGCTACGCCACTGATTGGGAATCTCTTCTTCAGCACCCCAAAAGCACGCTCAATAACATTTTGAATAGATGCATGGCGAAGGTTAAATAATTCTTGCATGGTTCTTGAAGGGTTACTTGACAAGAACTCATTTAAATGATAGTGCACTCCTCTATAAGGTATGATGAATTCTCTTTTTAGCCCGAACCCAACATCAACGATATAATATTTTCCTGAAATAAAATAAATATCTTCAAATTTAAATAAATAATACTCAATAGCATGGAAAAAATTTGTTCACACTACAATAAATTATTTTACCTTTAGGAACCATAAGCTTGTCTTCTCTAGATATGCATCATTCAAAATTCTTGAGTCAGATGTAGTACCTTCCCATCAAATGAGCATGCACAAAACACATTTATTGTTGCATGGTCTTTCCTTCCACAATATCGTGGAACATCACCAATTGGCACTTTAACATAATCATGTGTGCCGTCTATTGTCCTATTACGTCATTAAAAAAACATATTATATCCACAATTAATAATCATAGTGATAGGAATACTATAAGTTTAAAAAATATTATTACCTTGAAGTATAGATAAAATTTACTACTTTCTTTATTTTCTGAGGGGGCGACATCACTGTTGGGTTATCTGATGAATCTGTCTTCCAATTCTATGATAGCTTTTATAACCCAATATAAATGACGACTAGCTATCTCTCCATAACGTTTGAACTAGAAATTGACCTCACGATTCATGGCATGATGGGTTCAAATATATAAGATTTTGGCTACTTGTTCTTCAATACTTGCACGTCTTGTTGGTCGGAGGCCACCCTTCCTTTGGTACAATTCACATAACTCTAGGAAAGCTACCAGACTCATTCTAATGATATTACAACCAATGAGTCCTACTATGTCATGCATCACTCGTGCTCTCATCCTTTCTCTTCTTTCAATATTTATCCTATTATTCGTTATTGATAAATTATGTTTGTGTTTTTTTGTAAAATACCAAAAAATAATAAGCATTAAAGTACATGTTATTCTCATTTGATATGTGTGTGCCAACCAAAATATTGCAAACTTTGCAACTCTTCCTAGATTGTCCATCTAATTTAAAAAAAATTACTAATAAATTAATAAATGATAGCAAGTTAAAAAATTACTATACTGACTTAAAATATTGATTAAACTATATAATATAGATACAAACAAAAAACACATGGATTTAAAAAAATACATTAAAAATCATAATAGAATATATGTAACATAACTTTTTCTATTGTTTCGGTTTCACACAAATTGTGAGTTCGGCTTGGTAAATTGTAATCTAAGCATTTAAATTAACCGAAATTAACAAACAAGTTACAACATAGCACATATGAACAAAAATTAAATTTTCAAGCTTACAAACCACAACAATATAAAAATATATCCAACAATTTAAATTTTACCTTCCCTAAAAAGAATCCCAAAAAATCATAATAATTATTGGTGGAGAAGGAAGCAATTCTTGCCCACATGCTATTAAACGCATCTTCTCTCAGTAGCAATAAAAAATGCATTAATTGGAAGGACCAAATACAAACTTAGGTTCCTAGACTAGCCAAGAACTAGGTGACTACTTCTGCTAGTCAAACTTTCAAATATACAATTACCTCATAAAAGAGCCGAATTTATAACATCTTTAAGAATTTTTTTTTCCAATTCTTGGCAATTATTAGGCTTGACTTGCTGACTTTTACCAAAATAAATAAACCTTTAATGGTAATAGAACCAGAAGCACACAATGGAGAATTGGACGGTGGAAGAATAAATATATCCTACAAACAAAGCACTGAAGCAGAGCCCTAGATGAAAGAACATCTAGAATAGAAACACACATAAGCAAGCAAAAACAAATAGCAGAATCAAGCAAAACATAACACGCGAACAGGAAAAACACACAACAAGAATCGACAGCAAACCAGAACAAAAAAGACATCAATTGTTGCTACTACCGCTGATTATACTGCCATTTGATGCTGCCAATGTCTCTGATTTGCAGAACTCAACCTTCTTCTGATGTATTCCATACATTTTTCAGCGGTGTTTTATAGCAAAGGCAACAAGGTTGAATCCATAAGTTTTGATTTTGGAAATAACTCTACCTTTGTTTCCCCCCAATTTGGGGAGATTGCTTACAGTAATGTAAATCGAGATAACAAGGGAGCTTATTATCCACCCTTGCCCTTTCTCTTGCTTTTCCTGAAATCCAAACAAGGTGTGAGAGCTAATTTTCCTCCTCCTTCCCTCCCTTTCCTTCTATCCAAACAAAGCCTTAGGACAGGGAAGAAAGATGGTCACACAGGGACCTAAAACAATCAATTTGCTGATTCGGCCCTAAATTTTATTCAACTTTTTAATTTCACCCGTTATGTCCCTAATTTGTCATTTTATTCAAATTTCCAATTTTCATGATTTTTGAAGAACTTTATAAACTTGTTAGATTTACCTGAAATTTTATGAAATTGACATATTTGACCCAAAATTTACATTTTTATCCAAAAGTAAATTCCAAAAACTCCCAATTTATGCCTAACTTCTTTTTGCCTACACTGACCTCAGAAGACCTTTAGGACCCTTAAATTAGTACCTAAACGAAATGAATTCTTTTTAACCTTGGATGTCAATTCTAAATTCCTAAAAATTTATAACTCCAAATAACAATCTAATTTAAATGAGCCTAATCCTGCCAACTTCTTAAGCTCTAAAATGACTAAGTTGACCCACACGTCCTAAAAAATGAAAAAAATTGCCCCTAAAAACAAAATGCCCCAAAACTAAATTTTCTAACCTAGAACTAAACAAAAGTTAATGTCCTGATAAAATTAGGTGTCAACAACTGCCTTCTTTTGCATGTTTTATGGAACATGATGTTTGCATAGTCATTACTAAAATTTGTCTGGCTATTCCATTTGGACATTGAGAACCTTCTCACAGCAAAAAATCCTCCTATGTGAGGTTAAATAACCTTTTTTATTACCTATAAAATAAGAACCCTCCTATTATTTAAGAATCTAAGGACGGAAATTTTTTCCTCCTTGCTTACTAGGCCTAAGAACTTTCCTAGCCTTTTGTAATAAGAACATTCCTATCACTTCCAAACCTAGCAAGAAAACCCTTTCCATTTTTTTTTAGAGGTTAAGGAACCTTCCTTCCCCTTTTTTGCCATAGAAACCTTTCTATAGAAAAGAAAAAAATTTCTATCATTCCTTTTACCTTTAGCAGATAACACATATCTTACCATGATTTAAGAGCTAGAAAACCCTCACTTTACCACTTCTTATTGCCTTTAAGGTAGATAGCATCATCTCTTTACCACCTCTATTTTCCTTTGAGGTAAAGAATATCGTCACTTTACCACTTCTAATCGCCTTTGAGGTAAAAAACACCGCTTCTTTACAACCTCTAAATTTCTTTGAGGTAGAATACCATGACTCTTTACCATCTTTGATGACCCATGAGTTAAAGAACCCTATCTCGTTAGCACCTCGGTTGGCTTACCTATTCTTTTATCACCTTAACTATCCCTGATGTGAACCTGAATGAGTTTTCTTGGAGTATACTTCGCTATTTACCTTTTCCTGGAGTCTCAACTATTCCTTGTAATGCCGCAGCTATTCTTTGGATATGTTTCATTTATGATTCATGTTATGCAAAATGTGCATGACCAATGGCTTTCTTTTATTATCTTTATTTATTATCTCTGACTTCCTTGGATCTGTGCTTTGCTATCGTCATCTGACTTATAGTATGAAACCTTCTTTTTCGTCTTATCTTGTCTAGCTAGTGTGAAACCGAAGCCAAACCTTTCTTCATTGGTAAGGATATCCAAGGGCTTTAAGATCCCTTTGCAATGCTTATCCCAGGGCCAGTGTTGGTGAGTATCCCTCTTTCATCATGATTTTTGCCACCACTTGACTTGTTTTATAAATGCTAGGGATAGGGACATCTCAACATTCACCAATATATGTAACATTAACAACTTCAAAGGATCTGAACAAGCAATCTGGCACATCTTTGTTAGCCTCTACATATTGAGCATCTGCAGGTTTAGATAGTCGAATATGCTCTTTAGCAAATACAGTTATCAATTTTCTGTCAATGATGAATTTTACCTTTTGATGTAGTGAAGAAGGAACTGCATCAACCATATGGATCCATGGTCTTCCCAGTATGCAACTGTAAAAAGCCTTGATGTCCGTTACATGGAATGCAATATGGAAGACACAAAGGCCAATTGCTATCAGTAACTCTATATTCCCTATAACATCTCTCCTCATCCCATCAAATGCTCAAATGATGACATGGTTATTGCTGATGGATGATGGGTCCACACCTAGCTTATGTAAGGTTCCTAGGGGCATTACATTCAAAGTTGACCCATTGTCAATGAGGACCCTAGCCATGATTCAATCACTCTATCTAGTTGAAATATGTAAAGACTTCAAATGTCCCCTTTCTTCTGTTGGTATCTCATCATCAGTGAAAGTAATGAGATTCTGAGCTGTGATGTTGTTGAATAGGTGATCAAAACTATTCTCAGAAATATCATGTGCGACATAAGCTTTTTTCAATACTTTAAGAATAGTTTCTCAATGAGTGTTAGAGTTCAAGAGTAGCGAGAGTATCAAAATCTTTGCCAGCAGATGGCTCAACTGCCATACAATACTATACTCACTTTGCTTTATGAGTTAAATAAACTCGCATGCTTGTTCATTTGTCACTACTTGATATGCCCCTACTCTTCTTATATATTTATGGTGATAAATGCAGACTTTGGGTCCATGACATTCTTATCATAGTGGAGCTTGTCCATATGCTCCAGTGAGTAATTAACATTGACCACTCCTAGTTATGCCCTCAACCTTCGACGAAGTTGATGTGATATTGGAAGTATAGTCGTACCTCTATAACACTACCTTGTCCGACTTGTAGGGAAATAAAGCTAGAACTTGGATCCTTAAGGGCTTAATAGTAGGCCTTAAAACTGGTACTACCAGGGGCTTAAGTGTAGACAAACTGTCGTCTTCCTTGATGATAGCATTTGCATTGACTTCACCACTTTGTTTAGAAACAATGAGTTGGGAAGAATCCATAAGGCGTTTTATAACCTCACAAAACTGTGAACAAGTCTAGATATAATAACCTTTACCATCATGAAGAATGCACCACTTTTCATCCTTCTTTTCTTTGTGCTCAAATGATACTTTCCAACAATGACCCTCTTTTTCACAAGCCATGAGTATATAAACTCAAGAGGGGTTGTAATATCATCGGCCGACTTCTTTATATGATGGTCTTCTTTTATCATATTCACGGGTCTGACTTGATTAGGTGGCAACGATTATGGGTGACACTCAGCTTATTAGAAAAATCCAACCACTTTTACTCCATTAATTGTTGGAGCACGAGTTTCAAAGCCAACCAATTTTTAAGACAATGGCCCACAGCACCATCATATTATAGGCAAGTTGCATTAGGATTATACCACCTTTGATAGGGTGGTTCCATTAGCTTTGTATGAATTTGGCGAATAAGCTAACTCTCGATGAGCTTAAGATACAGCTCTGTAAAAGTCATAGGAAATGGAGTGAATGTTTTTCTCCACATTTGTGCAACCGCTGACAGAGGTAAAGTAGGTAAATCTGATTCAGTAAGCCTAGCAGTAAGATAACATGAGTGACCTAGTGGCCAAAGCACCTACCAGAGGAGTCCTTTTTCCTTAACCTCCTTGTTGCACCTTTTCATTATTCCTTCTAGATGGTCCTCCTCTTTTCACCTCATTATTTAAGGACTTAATGATCTTTCTAACCTTAATATCATTCTCAATTCATTCTCCAGACAAAACAATATCAGAGAAGTTATTTGCTGGGTTGCCAATGAGTTTGTTATTGTATGGGTATTTCAATGTTTGGATGAATAAAGTCACCATTTCTTTTTCCATCATGGGTGGTTAAACTTGTGTTGCCAAATCCCTCCATCTTTGAGCATACTCTTTAAAGGTTTCTTGTTTCCTCTTCTCCATATTCTAAAGAGTTTGGCGTTAGGAGCCAAGTCTATAACATGTTTGTAATTGTTGATGAAAGCTTGGGCAAGGTTATTCCACACCTTAATGTTTCTTAAAACTTGGCCAAGATACCACTGCAATGCAGATTTTGTGAGACTATCTTGGAAAAAAGTCATGTACACCTTTTCATCCTTCGTGAAGAGTTGTATCTTCCTTAAGAAAAGTGTTATATGAGTGATGAGACAATTTGTTCCACCATACTTCACAAATTTGGGTAACTTGAAGTCTAAAGGAATTAATATTGCAGGTACCAAGCAAAGATCATTCACTGAAAGGAATCCAAACATAGTGTCATCTTCAATGGCATGAACTCTCTTTTCTATGACCTCAAACCTTTGAGTGTCTTCCTTCTCTTTATGTGGTGGCTTTTTTTTTTTTTTATAAAATGGGTTGTGCCTTAGATGGATCTAAATCTTGCAAAAGCTTTTCCTTAAACTAAAACCAGTTGTAGGGTGAATCCCAAGGGGGTAGATAGGATCTTGCAGGTCATTGATGGGGGGTCTACACCGTTTTCCCCTTGATCAACTCAATTAGATTTTTCATTTATTTTTCCATGCTATTGACTCAATATCTGTTAAATGCTCTTTCATTTGCTCTACCGAAAGTCTTCTTTCAAGCTAAGTTGAATATCGATGTTGGCTATAATCTTTTACCTTTCTAAAGTGAGATTCATTTTATTAGATTTTATATGCACATGATTGATTTAATGCATGCATACACGGATATTGTAAGTATTCAATGAAAAAAAGACTACCATGGGAATTCTTGATTAAATAACCAATCCAAGAGTTCTAAAAATAATAGTTAAACTACTTTATTACATTAATACATCATGAAATGAATTTCCTAAAAAAAAAGGGCCCAATGTGCTATATTACTTTTTAGCCTGGGTGATAAACTTTGTCATCTTCTAAATGGTTGGTGATGATGCAAGCCAACTTAATCTTTTCACCTCTTTGGCTTTCTCCCCTATATTTTGAGCTTGATGTGTGACGTTCTTAACTTCAGCAACAAAAACCTCCACTTGATCTTGAGAGATCTTTTACTGATCTTCCTAGTATTTTGCCTTCATATCTTTTTCATTGGTTTCTTCAACCAATTGAGAAATAACTTATCTTTGTTGCTTTATCTTCTCTTCCAAGCATCGTGTTTTGTTGTTGAGTTATTGTACATTAATGTGCATCCTCTTGTTTTTCTCCTTCTCTTCTTCTAGCACCTTCTCGAGTTCCCCCTTAGCCAGCTTCCTAGGAACATCATGATACTTGGTAGGAGAAATGATAGGTCCAGACTTAAGCACATAAAGTCTTCTCCATGCAACTGAGATACTCAACACAAACTTTTTCGCCATTGAGTCCTCATGTAAGAATTCAGGCTTATCCAAGTATGAGTCATGGGGATGAATTGCATGGATCCAAATTGCTTTCACACTTGTGCTGGAGCATAACTCGTACCCCCCATATGCTAAAAACAAAATCCCATGGGCAATTGCCACAACAGTAAACCAAATGAATAGATGTGGACCAAGGAGTTCTTCATTCTATTTGTGGCTCAGTGAGGTTCTTGAAATAGTTGGTCCACCTTTTTTTTATTATCATGTTGTATCCACTCATTTTTCAAGAAGGCTTTAATTAGGACAAAATCCCTTGAAAAACAATTCTTAAAATTCCTATTAATGCATGAAGATGGCTCTTGATCCATATAGTAAGCAAATGAGGACATCCAATAAATTTGCCACCATTTTGCCAACAAAATTTCAATGATCTAATGGTCTCAAGAAGAATTACCAAAGTTGGAGTTATTTGTGACTTGCAAACTTGATCAAAGAGTGAGATAATGCTGCCCTTAATAAATCTGACAATCATAGGAAAGATCACCAATCCATATATTACTAGTGCGAAGGCCTTGTGCTTTTGGTCTTTTTGTGAAAGAGTGTGGAAGAGTTACGTCAATTCATTCCAACTAATTTATTTCTAACAACCATTTATTAAGAACTTGGATTGAAGAGTAAAGGTTGGAATGTCCAACAGTTGAGCTAAAGCTCAATGAGGTTCGACTCATCCATCATGTTAATAAGTTTCCACGGGATACTCAGATGGTTGGCCCAAAAGATTGTCATATTCCTCTATCATAGGCACGAGATCCATCTTATTGAAAGAGAAACATCAATAGTATGGATCCTAATATTGTGTAAGTGCGAGAATGAGTGATGTACCTATTGTGACCTTGAGTAAGCAAACAATATGGCCATGCACGGATATGAATGATTCTTGATCTTCAAAGCTCCAACTACATCATATTCTTGACAATTCAGCTACATCACTTTGATCCAAACTGAGACTTGGTCTTTGAGGTGCATATAGCTATGTGCTGTAAGGTAATCTCCATTAAGTTGTTGGGTCATTTCAAAAATTTCCACTGTCTCCGGCTAGGTTTCCACTATTGTGGTATTCTAAGACTTATCATTAGTAGTGGGAAGATACTAAAAGATATCCATAGTAATAATGCTTTCATCGAGTACATAACCTAATGTATGATATCCATATGCAAAAAGAATCAACAAAGAAATGTAAAGTTAATTCCAAACAACACATGTAGTCATAAATTAAGAGATATCACAACAAGCATATGAGTGAAGTAATACAAAATTCATGCCTATGGTGATGGCAAATGGTAGAAATTCTATGGTCGGTTCTATGGTTAATTGGGTTATTCTATATGCATAGTGTGGCTTGTAAAAAGGCTCAGAGTGGTTCCTTAATCTCATCGCTAAATCATAAAAACAGCCTAATTCCTTACCCATAAAGGTTTATGTAATGAGATAATTAATTTGGGTCATGGCATTTCGTGGACCCAGCAGAGACTACCATCTCAGGAGACAAACACACTACTTTGCTACTTAAAACTGGTAAAGGCTCAGAGACCATGGTCTCACAAGGACAACAACACTAATTCCGCTTTAAAAGAATATAGTTGAGTTGCGGCAACTTGGGTATAAAGCTTCATGTCATAAATTAATTTTGCATGCCCACAACAAGTAAATACAACCCATAAGTCACATAAGAATAAGCAAAACAAATGAAAACAAATCAAATTTTATAAGCTCAACTCACGATATGGCCCTAGTAGAGTCGCCAATCTATAGTAATGTGTTTTTTAGGAGTCACAGCCAATTTATTTACACCTAGGTCAATTGGAAACTTAAAAATAGAGTTCGAGGGGCTCTGGAGTATTGTTACACTAAAATAACTTTATAGTGCCCAAAAATTGGCACCATAATTTGGTTTTAATTTTGGTTCACTTGCTTTTAATTAATTTTTCCAAACCATGAATTCTAATTAAACCAACCAGATATGGGCTCTTAAACCTTTACTACTTATTTTTTTTCTTATTTTATGTAATTTTGATATTTCCAGACCATGGATCCTATTGTGCCACCTAGATATGGATCTTTAGATTTAATTTTTTTTTTCTCTTGAAGATTTTAGATATTTATCAATCCCAACCATAAATCCTATTGGATCACCGGGATATGGATATTAAATTTATTATTTGTTTTAAGGGTTTTAAATAATTATCCAAACCATGAATCCAACTGAATCAATGAGATATGAATCTTGAAATTTGTTACTCCATTCGTTTCGCATTAATTGACTCAGTTATTTTTTTTACTGAAATTTGACTTAAACATATTCATATTAATATATATTGAAAAAAATTCTTAAAAATGACATTTAGATATTAAAATCTTTAAAGTTTCATTTTCATATAAAATATTCATATTTTCCTAATAAATTTTGAAAGAAATAAAATCATAAATTAATTGATGTGAATAGTAAAAGATCAGTTTTTACGAAACGGATGGACTATTAATTATTATCCTAAATTCATCCTAGGGTTTAATTAAACCCATGAGGAATTGAATTTTTCTAAGTGTGATTTTGAGATGCATTATGTAAATTAAATGAATTTTAAATTTATATTAGTTATGAAATTTATCTATCTAACCTAAACCTACAATCCTGTCTAATGTTAATGATCAAACTAATTCATGGTTCTACCAAACAAACCAGGCAAACAATGAAAGAAAGTGAACAAAAACAATGATGCCAACGACTTAGTTGAAGAACACAGAGAGATAGGGACAAGGACAAATAAAAGTAAAAGACCAGAGGCCCAAGTGCGAGTTTAACCAAAGTCAACTAGTTAACTAGGTTGAACGGATCATCATGAAATGAGTAGGGTAATGAGCTGCAATATGGATGGCATCACTTCTTACCTCAATTTTCTTCTCTCTAGCAACGTTGGGGCAAACGACGACTTGGGATTTGACCAGGAGACGATGGCAAACCTGGGTGATGTGGGAATAGCAATCAGCGTCATCGAGAACAGTGGTAAGCAAATGCTCAAATATGGTGGAACAAATGCAATCCTTGTTCTCTCCTTTTATCGGCACAAGTAACTACGGGAGACCTTGGAGATGGTGGCGTGGTGTGGGGCACAACAGGGCGGCGGAGCTTGACTGACAGTCAGGGCGAGAGGTGTCCAATCAAAACGCTGGAGGCTTCAAGGATTGGCGACGGTAGTTGGGAAGAACTTAGGGTTTCAGGGAAGAAGCGTGGTGGGGCTAAAACTATAATTTCCCTTTTCTTGATTTTTGCTAATTTCTCAGCCTTTTTCCTTGTGATTTCTTTCAAATGGTGACCTTTATTTATACTGGGGGAGGAATGGACGTGATTAGCAAGGATTACAGAGATTAAACCTCATCTAAATCCAATTTCAAGATGTTTAAATCTGTTAGGATATAATCTGGTAAGAATAGTTATCTAGGTCCACAAAAGCTCTCAATCTGCTAATTTGGCCCCAGATTCTATGCAAATTTCCAATTTCAACCAACACTTCCCTAATTTGTCATTTGAGCCCAAAACTTTGTAAAATTTTACAGATTTTCCTAGAACTTCATAAACTTGCTGGATTTACCTGAAACTTTATGGAATTGATAGATTTGACCCAAAATTTATGTTTTTATCTAAAAAAATTCTAAAAAAACTCCTAATTCATGCCTAAACCCCTCTTTTTTGCCTAAACTAACCATAAAAGACCTTTAGGACACCTAAATTAATACCTAAACTAAGTGAATTCTTATTTTAACCCTAGATGTCAATTCTAAATTCCTAAGCATTTACAACTCAAAATAACAATCTAATTTAAATGCGCCTAATCCTACTAACTTCCTAAGTTCTAAAATGACCAAGTTGACCCATATGTCCTAAAACATGACCAAATTGCCCCTAAAAACAAAAATGGCCCTAAACTAATTTTTCTAACCTATAACTAAAGAAAAGTTAGTGCCCGGACAAAGTTGGGTGTCAATACCCCTACAAGCTTACATTTTGTCTAATTGCCTTTGAGCCTGCTAGCTTTCACCAACCAAAAAAAAATCTTTTATTGTATGCAGCAGAGTTTGACCAAATTTAGTGTGGGCTATAGTGTCCATTGATGTGTCTTGCCTCTTCTTAGGCCTCTTGGCCCATGGAGCCATGTGTATGGTTACTTGTGGCCTATGTCATCTAGTGGGCTTGAGAGTAGTTTGGGCCCTAGGGCTTTTGCCTTGGGCTCTCCCTTCAAGGTCATGCCCAAAGCCTAACCCAAGGCCCATACGAACACTAAGCCCAAGGATTTGCATTCGTAGCCCCCTTGGTGCGCACAGTTGTGAGCCCATGTACACATATGGGCTCACGAACATGTGTACCCTAGACACACTCTCGGGTGTCCTTTTGGCACACACAACCATCTGCACCCCTTCCTTGGGGCATATATGGCATGTGCCCTACTTGACAGTACCCATGTGTGCCCCTTCTGGGCGCACCCATGAGCACCTTTAACGCACACAATGTGTGCTCCTCTCATGTGCACTCATATGTACCTCACCACACCCAAACACACCATGCCCTTAGGCACCCAAAAACACATGTACCTAGGAGCCCACACACCACACACACACATATGAAGCCTTTAGGCTCAGCCACAACACACACATACCCAAATCGAGGCACACCTCTCTTGTGCTTGCCAAACCTTAACGGTTCAACCACATACATCTACCAAGCACCCAAGGATTGGTCCACACTCCATTTTATAGCCCACGCACTAAGGACGTCACCTATTACCCAAACTAGGAGCTGGGTTTGGCCTTAGTGCCTCTTGAGCCATCTTTTGCTCTGTAAGTCAACCTGTGCCCTTTTTTTCCCTACCATTTGCCCTAGCTTTCACCAAGCTAAAATATGGCCAGAGCTTCTAAAAAAAAAAGGGCAAGAACATTTTACCGAAATATATTTTTCTCTTTGCAAGTGGTAGATCCGCCACACACAAGCTTGGTTTGTGCTTTTTCCTTTGAAGTCCCTTGTACTAAATAAATCAACGATAATAATCCATATTTCCAAAGCCTAGGGGCAATTTAACCAAGCTCTTAAAAGTCCAAAACTCATTTCTTACCATGAGAAAGAAAACCAAATTGAAAACCTCTTTCTATAGATCTAAAGTTCTCCCTCCTTTTACCAAGCTAGTTTTTATGAGAACGAGGTTAATGTTTAAAGAGGAGGAAGCCCATAACTAATAAAACACAATATCTCACCTCAAGAAACAGCCCAAAATCGAGATCCCTTGAAACAAAACCAAAACTCCTAAGCTCTACTTTGTAACACTGACAACATTTCTTTGTTCTCTCACTCAAAATATCTCCCTTTCCTATTTCTTTGTGATTTTTGAGTGAGATATTGAGTGGTTTAGTGAGCTAGGATGAAGTGGGAATTGAGGACAATAAGAACAAGTGAAGTTTAGATTTTGTGGGAGTGAAAACTATAGAAAAAGGCTTCCACTTTCTTAAATCCCCCACTTGTGTTTCCCCTTTAGTTTAAATCCCAGTTTTTCTTTTCCTTCAAACTCCAGCCATGCAATTCTAGCCCTTGACCATGGTTGACTCATATTGACCATGGTTGACTCAGGTTTGACTGGCTAAAATTACCCAAATGTCTCTTCTTAACTTCATTTGTAAAAAAAGTTTCAAACTTAGTCAATTCAACTTCAAACTTTATCAAACTTTACCAATTGGTTAAAAACACCACTTCTCACCTCCTGGGACCTAGTTTAACCCTGTTTGATCAAGAAATTATCAAATTGCCCTCCTTGGCTCTCTTATCAAGAAAAGCCCAATTTTTGGTCAAATTGAGTCCAAATTTCACCGAGATGGTTATTTCATCTCTGAACTCAAATCCATCTTGCACGCTCAAACTTTGACCTTCAATTTACCATTTTACCCCTAATTTCCCTTATAGTTAAACAACTTGAATTTCTGCTCCTATGAACTCCAAGAACTTCCAAGACTTATGTGTTGGTTTAATCTAACTTGCTAGTGGAATTAAATGATTAATCAAGCAACTGAATGAAATTAATTACCCAATAATTGGAGAGTTCTCACATCTGTAAGGGATTATCAAAATAGCTTTGATCTCTTGTATCCTAGTGCTAACATTACCGAGGAGAAATGGTTGATATTCCTCTTGAATGGTCTTAAAAAGGATATACAAATGCCTGTTTGCACGTCCCATCCCGTGAATCTCCAACAAGCTCAAGGTTTAGCCAAGTTGTAGGAGGCCACTTATTTGGTATGGTTTAAGATGGCCAAACCAGTGGCAGCAGCACCCTTACCACTGCCATACTCAGCTCAAGGGTTATTAGGTCCCCCACCTATCCCCAAGCTCTTGATGCCACCACCACCAGAGAGTAAATCTATATTGGGTCCACCTCTTGAATCCTCGACAAGGGGACAAAATGGCCGGCCTCCTCGAAAGAAACTTTCAACTTAATAAATTAGGGAATGAAGAGCTAAAGGGCTCTGTTTTAGTGTAATGAAAAGTTCCATGCAGACATAAATGCAACCGACCCCAATTATACGCCATCATTGAAATTGAGGACGAGGAGGAGGATGGCACGACTCCTATGGACACGGAAGGGGGTGATGACCGTGGGATGGCTATTATTTCCCTTCAGGCAATGACTTAAGTCTCCAATATTTGACTCTCGGCAACCCCAAACTCTAAAGATATATGGGACTATAAGAGGAAAGTCTGTGATTGTGCTAATTGACATGGGCAGCACCCACAATTTCATCACTCCACAAGCAGCTAGACGTTTGGGGTGCAAAATAATGGACAATAGATCTGTTGTGATCTGGGTGGCCGACGGAACCGATCGCCATAGTACTATGCTATGTCCAGGGGTTCAATGGCAACTTCAGGGGTCAATTTTATCTATGGTATATGGATTCTACCTATAGCTAGTTGTGATGTTGTGCTAGGCATGCAATGGCTTCATGAGCTGGGCAATGTTCAGTTTAATTTTTATGATATGAGTACGAGTTTCAACTAGAATGGGTAGCTCATGAGGTCTTCGGGAATTGAACCTACAATCAAGTTGGTCAATCATGCAAAGGTAGACAAATTGATTGAGAAAGGGGATTTAGCTTTTCTCTGCCAAGTGACTGAAGGCAATGATGGTAATATGCAGATTTATAATGTGGAAATGGCAGCTGGTAAAGGGCAAAGTCAGCTGGACCATTTGCTGGGGCAGTTTGCTGACATATTTTAGGAACCAAAGGGGCTTCCCAGGCCCAGGTTCTATGACCACAACATTATGCTCAAGGAGGGCAATGAACCAGTAAGGGTTTGACCGTATACTTATCCAACAATGTAAAAACAATAGGATTGAGAGGCTCATTAAAGAGATGCCAAGCATCGGTCATAATCAGACCAAGTAAAAGTGAGTTCTTAACTCCAGTTGTGATGGTGCGTAAGAAAGACAAATTATTGGTGGTTTTGTGTGAACTACCGGCTACTCAGCAAGCACACAGTGAAGGAGAAGTTTCCCATCCCTGTAACTAGAAGAACTATTAGCTTAATTGTGCCATGCTTCTTACTTTTTAAAACTGGGCTTATGTCCTAGTTATCACCAGATCAGGATGACGCCGGGTCATGTGCACAAGACAACCTTCCTGTACAAACGACAGGTACTACGAATTTTTTGTGATACCGTTTGGACAAAAAGTTAGATCTCAGAATTGTTAGATCTCAGAGGATAAACAAAAAGTTTCAAACTTTCAGAATTGTGCCATGCTTGTTACTTTTTAAAACTGGACTTATGTTCTAGTTATCACCAGATCAGGATGAGGCCGGGTGATGTGCACAAGACAACCTTCCTGTACAGACGACAGGTACTACGAATTTTTTGTGATACCGTTTGGACAAAAAGTTAGATCTCAGAATTGTTAGATCTCAGAGGATAAACAAAAAGTTTCAAACTTTCAGAATTGTAGGCGGTAGTCTCATTGCAAAGCTTCGGAAAGTAGCTCACTTTTCCTCTGGCACAATGGTCACTACCAATATATTTTCACGTGGAAGCTTTATCTCTAAATCCTTCTCTCCTCCATCGACCTCCTTCTCTGTCCCGAGTCATGACCATATTGCCCGTCTGATACTAGACCAAAAATCACCATCCCAAGCCCTCCAAACTTTCAAATGGGCCTCCGACCTCCCAGATTTCACCCACTCTCAATCAACCTACCGCGCCTTGATCCACAAGCTGTGTGCTTTTCGTCGCTTCGACACTGTCAACAACCTGCTCGACGAAATGCCTAGCTCAATCGGGCAGCCACCGGACGATGGTGTATTTGTCACCATTGTTCGAGGCCTCGGCCGCGCCCACAGGGTTCGCGAAGTTTTCAACTTTCTCGACTTGGTACTCAGGTTTCACGAAACCCCATCTCTGAAGATTTTCAATTCTTTACTGGATGTTCTTGTGAAGGAAAATATTGATCTGGCTCGGGAGTTCTACAGGAACAAGATGATGGCAAGTGGTGTTCAAGGTGATGACTATACTTTTGGGATTTTGATGAAGGGTCTTTGCTCTACTAACAAAATTGGTGATGGGTTTAAGCTCTTACAGATCATCAAGTCTAGTGGTGCAACTCCCAGCACTGTGATTTACAACACTTTGGTTCATGCTCTCTGTAAGAATGGCAAAGTTGGGAGAGCAAGGAGCTTGGTGAATGAGATAGAAGAACCTAATGTTGTTACCTTCAACATCTTGATCTCTGAATATTGCAAAGAAGACAATCTAGTTCAAGCTCTTGTCTTGTTGGAGAAAAGTTTCAAAATGGGGTTTGTACCTAATGTTGTAACTATGACCAAGGTGCTACAAGTTCTCTGCAATGCAGGTCGTGTGAGTGAAGCTGTTGAGATTCTGGAGAGGGTTGAAAGCAAAGGAGGCACGGTTGATGTTTATGCTTACAACACTTTGATAAAAGATTATTGTAGATTGGGCAAGGTGAAAGTTGGCCGCCGCCTTCTAAAGGAGATGGAGCACAGAGGGTGCCTTGCAAATGTAGAAACCTATAATACATTGATTTCTGGTTATTGTGAATCTGGGATGTTGGATTCGGCTCTTGATATGTTTGAAGATATGAACAGAGATGGTATCAGTTGGAACTTCAGAACCTATGATGTACTGATAAGAGGGTTATGCTCAAAAGGGAAGATTGAAGTTGGTTTGAGGATTTTAGAGCTAATGGAGGAGACTAAAGGTGGTTCCGGCGGATGCATCAGTCCTTACAACAGTGTGTTGTATGGTTTCTACACGGAGAACAGGAGAGACGAAGCATTGGAATTTCTTTGCAAGATGGAAAGATTGTTTCCCAGAGCTGTTGGTAGGAGCTTGAAGATACTAAGGTTTTGTGAGGAGGGCAATCTCATGGATGCAAAAAGAGTGTATGATCAGATGACCGGTGAAGGAGGGATTCCTAGTGTGCTTGTCTTTGACTGCTTAATCCGTGGATTTTGCCAACTAAGGGATCTAAAGGGGGCCTTTGGACTGATGAGCGAGATGGTTGCTCATGATTACATACCAAATGCATCGACACTGATTGCCCTGTTAAGCGGCTTCTGCGAGCAAGGTAAAGCCCAGAGCGGTCTTAAGCTAATGGCAGACATGGTCGGAAGAGGATGTATGCCATCGGCAGAATGTTACGGCATATTAATCGAAGCATTGTGTGGAAAGGGTGATTTGAGAGACGCTCTAGCACTTCTCCTGCAAATGACAGAGAAAGAGATTAAACCCAATTCTTCGACATGGAACTCACTACTTATGTGTCTTGGTCGCCACAGAACAAAGATACGAGTTTCCAGAACCTGCAAATGACCTTTTGCATAAGCCGTAAAAAATCAATGTCCATTTTGTGTAAAACAGGTTTCCCTGATCTTCAACCATACATTATTGGGTTAAAACGAGTACACAAAAGAGTCCACTACAAGCCCTCAAAGGAAAAAAGATAACACAAATTTGAGTTCCATATCAAATACAGCTCCATCACTAGATTTTTGCAAATCAATCCAAGCTGTCGCCACATATCAATAGTACAAAAGAAAAGAACACGGGAAAAAAAAGGGCTGGGAACCCATTTAAGTCATGAGAATGGGAGAAGATGAAGATTCAAAACCACAGGCCAAAATTACAGGACAGTTGCCGCTCCATACCACTTCCTATATATATATACTAATGAAAGAATAAGACAACCAAGCATTACAACTAAAACTCTCATGGTAGGGGCTTCAAGCTAAAGCAAAAGAACGAAAACAGCTGATTTAGGCACCCAACTAAAAAGCATTCCAATGATCAGAGTCTCTCCGCGGAGTCTGACTCCCCATGGTTGACTTGAACGGGCCAGTCGACCCAAATGGATCTGCGTCATCAAATGATGGGAACTCATGACCATGGTCAGAGTAGGTAGTGCTGTGCATAGAGTCAAACCTTGCCAAAGAACGTGGCGATTGAAATGATCCGCTGTCATTTCCATCACGTGCATTAAATGAATCGAATCTCAGGGGAGGAAACCCGTAACCCTGCTCAGAATTTGTTGTGCTGCGGACAGAATCAAACCTAGCAAGAGAGGGAGACTGGACGGGTCCACCGTCATTCATTCTTAAGGAATCAAACCTAGAGAAACTGCTGAATGAGTCTGAGTTTCCAAAATTGTAGGCAGGGGTGCTTGGAACAGAATCACTGAAAAAGGATGAATTCCGGCCTCCAAATGCATTGTCTGAGTAGGCAGGAGTGCTTGGAACAGAGTCTGCAAAAGCAGAACCAACTTTCCCATTGAACATATTATCAGCATATGCAGGGGTACTTGGAACAGAATCAGCAAAAAGAGATGAGCTTCTCCCCTTAAAACCGTCATCTGCGTAGGCAGGAGTACTGGGGACTGAACTGTCAAAAATAGATGAACTCCTCCCCTGGAACAAGTTATCAGGATACGCAGGAGTACTTGGAACAGAACTGTCAAAGATTGAAGAGCTGTTTCCTTGAAACATGTCCGCTTGGGAGGACTGTATTCTGATGGGCTTTATATTGAATTCACCAAGACCAAACAGTGAAGTACTTTCACGCCTCTCATGATCATTCTCCTGCAGAAGTGCCATATATATTAAGATCTTGCAACAGTAACCGAAAAACATCTTGACACACAAAATCCTCATTTCAAGCATTTCTGCGGCTTTTATTTGGTAATCTATTTTAGAACAAGATCAAATTTCCATTAATTGGAAACTAAAATTGTTGTTGTGCATATTAGTCTACATGTCCTACCACACACAAGCTTGAAAGGTTTCATTTTTCTTCCAATAAAATGTGGCCACCCAGCATCCCGGAATAAAAATGAACAACAGCAAGTGTTCTTTTAGGGTAAAATCCAAATTTGGTCCCTTAATTATTCAGTTTGTCCTAAACGGGTCCCTTAACTCTAAAAGTGCCTATTGAGGTCCCTTAATTTAAGTGGCGTGTCCAATTTGAGTCCCATCCGTCAATTGAGCCGTTATTTTGGATGAAACTTGCCTATGTAGCAACCATAATGCCATGTGGCACTCATAATGCCACGTGGCTTCCTCTTTAATTGAAATAGGTGATTATTTTGTATAGAAATGAAAAAATTCGAGTTAAAATTGACACAAATAAATAACCATAGGACTTCAAATGTAAATAGCCCAACACTTTCGCCGTGGATCTCTCTCCTCTCTTTCTCTCACCGGTGGTTCTTTCCATCGCCGATTCCGTCTCCGTCACCATTGTAATTTAGTTCACCGTCTTCATCACTGTCGCGATTTAGTTCATCGTCTCCGTCTTCCGTCACGATTTCCTCCTCCGTCACCATCTCCGTCGCGATTCGTCTTCCTTTGCGATTTCATCCTCCGTCACGATTCGTCTTCCATTGCGATTTCCTCTTCTGTCACCATCTCCGTCGCGATTCGTCTTCCTTTGCGATTTCCTCCTCCGTCATGATGCGTCTTCCGTCGTGATTTCCTCCTCTGTCACCATCTCCGTCGCGATTCGTCTTCCTTTGCGATTTCCTCCTCCGTCGTGATGCGTCTTCCGTCGTGATTTCCTCCTCCGTCACCATCTCCGTCGCGATTCGTCTTCCTTTGCAATTTCCTCCTCTGTCGCGATTCATCTTCTGTCACGATTTCCTCCTCTGTCATCATCTCCGTCCCGATTTCGTCTCCGTTCACCATCTCCAGTGGTCCGCCTCCATCCCATCCATCTTCGTCTCCGTTCACCGTCTCCGTCCATCTTCCTCTGCCATTAAATCCAACACCATCGTCTACGGCGAGTTAATCTAACAATTGGGGCTAATCCATGTTTTAAGCCCCAAGATTTTGTATTTGTGTCAGTTTAGGTTTAATTTTTTCATTTCTATACAAAATAATCACCTATTTCAGTTAAAGAGGAAGCCACGTGGCATTATGGGTGCCACATAGGCAAGTTTCATCCAACATAACGGCTCAATTGACAGATGGGACTCAAATTGGACACGCCACTTGAGTTAAGGGACCTCAATAGGCACTTTTAGAGTTAAGGGACCTGTTTAGGACAAACTGAATAGTTAAGGGACCAAATTTGGATTTTACCCTGTTCTTTTATCAAAAAAAAAAAAAACACGTCAGTATCAGTGCATTGCTTTCATTGTCATCCTTACTAGAAAATTAATCAATGACCTGATCACACTTAAAGGACAAGATATTATAGAAGTTCAGAATTGATCCGGAAAAGATAAAGAGTCCACAGGTATCTTAATTATTTTTTAACCAAACACTAGCAAGATTTGAATCAGAAAGAATATAGTAAATAAGATCCTGATTAAACTCATAGAAATAAAGTTAAGAACTGGCAACTGATCTTGATTGATGCCCTAGTAAGAGAAACTTGTTTAAGAAACCATTGATCAAAACATACCTTGTCAAATCCCCATACTGATTCTGCATCATAATGAGTGTCAAATGTTCCCCAGCCAGGCTCATCAAAATTTTTGCCTCCAGAAAGGACAGATTCAGCACCACCCTGATTACTGCACATCCACCAACAACTTCAGCATCACTGAACGAAATATTAGAGAAAAGAACAGAAGGAAATTTAACCCCATAAACACAACACATGAAGAGGTCCAAGCTTGTCAAGTTAAAAACAAAGGCAATTTAAGCATTATGGAAAACCATAAGCATAAAAGGAGACCTTGACTCTTTAGCATTGGGTGAACCATCAGGAAGGCCACTACTTTCAACTGGTGAATTCGGGAAGTCTTGTGATTGATTCCCAAGGGCAACACTTCTAGCAGGGCTGGAAGGACTTTTTGCTAAGTTTTCACTTTGTTCATTTTCCATCTCCTTTTCCTGCTTTTGTTTGCCTGAACTTGAATCCTTCTCTAACTTAGGAAGAGCACTTGGAGATGATGGTTTGGTACTAACATCCTCAGAAGGTGCTTCTTTTTGAACAAACGAAGATTTTGGTTTTGGAGAAGCTATGACATTTTGCACATCCAGCGTAAGCTCTTTAACAAAAGTGAACCCTGAAAGCATCAGATGATTATCCATCAGAATACACAACTGCAGCAAACAGACTACTTGAAGCATTGCTGCAAAAACGTCAAGCAATAGAGGCCGCAAAAAGTGCGAAGTCCACCACAAGAACTGTGAAACACTCTTTACACCAGACACCAAACTACTTCACGCTCGACATCACACTAACAAACCTTCATCCTCAAACTTGTCCCAGTCTTCTGACCAATCAGCTGCTCCTCCTTGAATTCCTGATTGCCAGCCTGAAGTAAAAAAACCCAAAATAAAATTAAAAAAAAAATGAATATTCAGGATTCTTGCAATATTAATAGCATTTCTGCTAATAGATCTTAAACAGAAGTATAGGTTTTATTAAGCCTATTATGATGAATAACTTCAGACAAGGAAATAAAAGTAGCAAACTACAAATAAAAAGAGTAGACTGGACCAATGTCACCAAAAACTTCAGACAAGGACAGACATAAATAACCACCCATCACTCATCATCAGCAGTATGCCAGAAGTCATCAAACATGGTAAATTACCAAATGGAAGCTCAAGAAGTGTAGTTGGTTTGGAGCGCAATCCATATTGTTTGCAACGCTCGTTCAAAGTTTTTACTAATTCTTCAAGACCAGATTGGATATGATTTGCACGTTCCTGCCAAATGAAGAACACAACTAGTATTCTTACAACAAGCTTCAACAGACTAAAAATAGTGGAAAGCCAAAGAATTTATTTTTAGCTAAAAGTCATAATTATGCAATATAGCAATCTACATAAGAACCTAGAAACAAGAATGAGAAAATATAACAATAACATAAAGTGCTCGTCTCTTTCAGTTGTAAATATATAGGGCTTAATCATGAATCTGATTTTCTTGTCACTTCTACAAGAACAAAAGTTAATGTTTCCCAGAATCATGCTACAATTTCTTTCTTATAATTCAGTGGATTCATGTTTTAATAGCAAGCTGTAATTCAAATATTGACGATCATTATTGAAGAGAAGCATATACTGAGCTTCTGTTATAGAGTACAATTTATCCAATAAATATTGATGATCATTATTGAAGAGAAGCATATTATACACTTAAATTAATGCCATGGCACTTCACCCCATGCCCAGAAGCTAGGAGCTACAAGTGATTAGTCAACTGGTCAAACACATACCTGAAAAGCTTCCTTTGCATTGTCTCCTTGTTCAATTTTGACAAGTGCCTGATATAATTCCATTTTATTCTCCTGTAAAAGACAAGGTCAATTGTAGAATTCTCCAGCAAAAGCTTCAAAAAGAAATATTGAAGTGCAGGAAAATATAACTTTTTATGGTTCCTTCAAAGATAGTCACGTGTACCATGCACATTGGCCTGATGAATCATCCAATATAGTGGCATTTATGCTATGATTACTGGACACATTTAGGATATACCTGGATATCACGAAATGTAGCCTCCTCAATGGTTAATCTAGAAGCTACATCTCCAGCCTGCCTGTATTTCTCTTCATACTTCTTGGCCAATCCTTCAGCCTAAAACCAAGAATGCATCCAATCAGCAGCAGCCACTGACAAGCAGACATAAATAAGTGAGTTGTAAAGAACATAGCTACATACCTCCCTTTTGTCAGCAATCACCCGTTCAGTGATTTCATTAAGCCTGTTATCGCACCTACTTTTATACACAACCTAGTTGAAAATGAAAAATTAAATTAGAAATGTGGCAGAATCCACACATCAAATTTTATAGTCCGATAGTAAGCATTTTTTTAACTAATATAGCCTACCATCCATGGATACAAGCAATTAAGACATCATTTGACAGATTATCTAGAAAACATCTGGGGAATATCTGCTGTGATACTTAAAGCAAAAACAAGTACAATGGGTCACTCTAAGCACAACAAAACTTCCTGCCCACATTAAATCTTTAAGTGGTACCAATCTTTCCAACTTCTGGGTTTGCATTCTAAACGATATTGATAAGGCAGAAAACAATTCCAGGAAAAATGATCAAGGAAAATCATATGCAAGATTAAACTCACAAGTTCCTGCATCCTGGCACGATAACCCTCAATCTTTGCTCTAGAATCTTCTATCTCCTTTTCCAGTTCTTCAACCTTCATGTAGAAGGAAATGAAATGAATCCTCAGAAAGACAAAACAACAACTCCATATAAAGGACACAGAAACAATTTGAGTAGAATTCAAGCTTCCTCATAACTAAGCAAGGATTTCACATTTTTTCATAAAGAAATGCAAATCAACAGTTGCATTGAGCAAGAATTGTAAAGGTTAAATGAATTGCCTCAACAAATGGTCAATAATAAACAAGCCAAACAATTCACATGAATGGTTCATAGGATTTAGCACGAGAAACTTTTTTAATAAAACTGACAACTACTGTGTTTGAATGGCTATGGACTTATAAAGAGCAAAATGAACACCATGCCTAGTGTATTTGAGACTTAACAAAAGAACTGAGGTCTACCCATATTGCACTAATCTCACACAACATAAAGGTGTCGAAAAAAAAAACTGAAAATAAACAGCACAAAGCCTCATGGATAGTAAAAGGAATTGCCTTCTTATTAGCCTCTGTCGCCTCTTTGAATTTTGCGTTTAAAGAATCTTGCTCCTCTTGGCTAAGCTGGTCCATCAGGTTCTTCTCCAGTTCTGGAACTTTCAATTTTGACCGAGTTGGCTGTACATCTGCATCAGCCTGAGAAACAAAACTTGGTCTGGGTGGTCTATTCCTAGCAGAAGGCAGAGGTGGGCGTGCTACATTCATAACCTGTGGCTGTGGGTAACCTATTGCAATGTTTCTAAGGAAGTTAGTTCTTCAAATGGAAGGGGAAAAATTGCTGAAATAATGCCCAGAACTTGGAGCCAGAAGCAATACCATGAGCAGGTCTCCATGAGCCGCTAAGCGGGGCTGTGGGCTGACCTGAGAAAGGTGGTGGCATTTGGTCTGGCATAATGGGGCTTGGAAGTGCCGAAGGAAGAGGACGGCCTTCCCTATAGCGTTCCATCAGATAGAGAGCAGTACAGAACTCTCTCAAAGACAGCATGCTATCATTATCCTGATCAGATAAATCCCACACCTGCTTCAAGACCTCTGAAACAAGAGCAAAACTAGTGTTTTACTGAGAATCACATGGCAAAAGCAACAGAATCCTCCAACCAAAAAAAAAAAAGAAAAACAAGAAGAAATTTCAAATTTTCAACCACCTAAAATCTGCAACAGAAAACTGATAACTAAGATAATGCCAGTTTGTTTGGAACTTTTTTAAATGCATTATTTCATTTTCGCTCTTTTTTCTCTCACCTACAACAAATGCCTTTTGAAAGCTAATACTCTATCTATCTCATAATCACTTGCATATTTCATCAAAAAAGGTAATCAATTGAATAATACTTTCTTCAGAAGCAATTAATTGTTTACAAAAAATTTTCCTTACCCAGCCAAATAAAATTAACAAAAAATACTTGCGTTCAGTAAACAAATGTTTTATAAGTGTTTTCGAGTTTCTTAAAATGTAGGGCTTGAATTTATGTAGAATTCAGGGCTTGAATTTATGTAGAATTCAGGTGAATAATCACTATATGGAGTGCAGAAAGGTACCGAAACTAATAATATACCCGAGAGAATTTACTAGATGTCAAACAATAACTATATTTAACAAGAAGATGCAAAAAGGGTATTAACATATCTGAGTGGAACAAGCTAAAATTAAAATCCGTTCCTGTTTCACAGTCAATAAAAGAATTTAAGGTCATGTTTTCCAATGATCTACACAAAGAAGGACAAGTATAACAAATCCAGAAAAAAGTACATAACGAGAAACAAATAGTTTTATTCAAAACTAGATTTAAAAGAAGTACATAAATAACAGTGAGCATGTAAATGTGATCCATTTGAAATGAGACTGACGTTGCCCATTAATGTGTTTCTCAAATGAGACCAATCTTATACTCATTTCACCCGCCATCTCGGCAAATATCTTTAATAATAAATTTTGTTTGCCCCCTGTTTTTTCAAAGCATGGTGTACGCACCGTTTTAAGTGCGAACATTTAGCTGTTCATTAATCCAACACCTAAGCAAAGACCAAACTTGAGAACTCATTACTGACCTCTTGGGAGCCTCCAGCTTAAGAACAAGTTCCTTGCCTGTTCACCAGTAATTTTTCCATCTCTATCAGTGTCTACTTGCAAAAAAACTTTAGTATACTTCTGCACATCAGTTGGAGTCATCTTTGGCCATGAAGCCTGGATTTGAGTAGACTGACTAGATACCACACTCCCAGCTCCAACAGGAAGTCCGGTGGAAGTAGCAGAAGCAACACTTTGAACTGATGCCTGCTGATTTGGTGCCCCTGTAGTGAAAGCAGCAACAGTACTTTGACCTGTGACCTGCTTATTTTGCATCCCTGAGAGTTGGTGTTGCTGATGCTGACCACCCAAAGGTTGCTGCAAAAGTGAACCAGCCAAAGCTTCACTAGAATTAGGCGTTGCAGGTTGATGAGGCCCAGAAGTAGGAACTGTGGAAGTTGGTACAATTGGGCTAGCAGCAGAAGATGTAGTAGATTGCTTAGCTGGAGTTGCCGAAAAAACATCCCCAAAAAGTGAGTCCGAGGCAAATCCATTTCCTGAAATGGCTAATTCCTTGGAATTACTCGTTGACAACTGGTTGGATGGCAGAGATGAGTCTTGAGGTTTGGAAGCAACAACTGGTGCATGCCCGGGGATAGCCTGAGGGCTTGGTTGCACATTAGGTGTCAAATGCAAACCCGTCATCCCAAATCCATCCTGGTTCGGAGCAGAAGCCATAGCCCTGTTTACTGCAGTACCATCAATATTTCTACTTAGCCTGTTGGTCGAAGCATTTGAAGTTGGAGGTTGAGAAGCTGGCATGCTACCTCCGCCTGGCATCACTTGGCCTGCAGGAAGTTGTGGTTGAGATGAGGCAATAGCAGGCATAGTTTGGGCAGGTCTTACAAGCTGATTCGGCTGTGCTTGAGATTGTGGTCTTACAAGCTGATTAGGCTGTGCTTGAAATTGTGGTCTTACAAGCTGATTAGGCTGTGCTTGAAATTGTGGTCTTACAAGCTGATTTGGCGGTGCTTGAAATTGCAGGTTAGAGCTTGCATTTCCAAGGCCATTGGCTCCCTGGGCACCCAAAGCTTGGGCTGGTGAGGGTGTTGTGCCACTAGATTGTGGGACAGATGTTACTGTCTTTGATTGAAGTGTAGGCATAGCTGCAAGATTTATCTGTGGAGCAGGAATTTTAGCAGAAGCACCACTATAAAGTGCTGCCTTAACTATATCTGGCGTCAATTCTCGTTTGCTTTGTGCAACAGTTACAAGCTTAAGTGCGTTATAGAATTCTTGTCTACCAAGATAACCAAGTCTTTTCTGATCAGCATACGACCAGACCTGCATGTGCATGGAAGTATATTCATTGTATCAAGCTAAGTCTTCTCATTTAGCTTAGAGTAGCACAACCCTTTGAAACGTGAGGAAGAATGAACTAGACAAATAGAAAGTTAAATGATTACACTCTAAAAAGCTCTTACAAACACAAAAAAAATCACTCAGTTTTAATACAGGCGCATTTCTGTAATTAGAGAGAGAAATTGAGATTAGTACTTAGTCTTTCTAACGTGAAAATCACACATAACCAGGGGCACCAAGCAGGTGCCAACAATGAAACCAAGCAAAAGTTGAACACTCTTTTGTTCCTCAGCCAATGAGATGCAAAATTGTCCAATCGTTCAACAAGAAAAACCTTCTGTCCTAGAGAATAAAGATTCCTAAAATCATATTCTCCCAATAACCATATAGAGATAAAAAAGTGACAAAGTTTATGATTCTTTCGTTGCTACATACACTTAGCAAGCCGCTATGTATACAAATTGAAAATTATAGTCCCCAGTTTCAACTACACTCCACACATTTTCACTCTAAATTTACTTATCAAAGCTCGATTATCCAGTAATCAAATGCACTGAACTTTCAGCCAATCCTCGTAATGAAAACAACCTGCCTAAGAAGCAAATGAACAATCTAAAGAAGAAAACCACTTCCTCTTGCTCGAAAACCGCAATTCATAACCCGAGCTAAAGCCGAACACCAACCAACCAATAAAATAAGCATCTAAAGCGAAACCCGATTCACAACTCTTACCCAAGACATTCAAAACCTCTGAATAGCGAGGAATGACTGAGACACTTGGATTCTCAATCCGATAACCGCAGAATAAAATAAATGAGCAGAAGGGGAAAGGGAAATGACCTGAGCAAGGATGGATTTGGGCAAATTGGAGCCCTGGAAGAAAGCAACAGCCTCGGCTCCACTAATCTGGCCATCTCCATCCAAATCTGCCTTCCTGAAATACGCATCGAACAGATCGGCGCTATTCGAATCCGGGTTTTGGCCAGCCATTCATTCAAATCTCAATCCGCCGGAGCCTCACAATCCTCAACGGAGCCTCAGAATTCTCGGCGGGAAGAGCTCAGCTGGTAGCTGACGGAGGAGAAACACAAGAGCATGGACGATCTGGCGACGGAAAATATCAGAATCGAGGATCAGAAAGAAAGAGAGCTGGTGATGAATGATGCGCAGGAGGCGTTTTGGTCTCACCGGAAAATCGATTGAAAGGCTTCAAACCGGTCCTACCGTTTTAAACGTGGAGGTTGGTGATTGGGTTTGAACCGGAGTGACGTCGTTTTGGCCTCAGATTGCTTTAGATTTTAAAGAGGGCATCGGCCAGCCCTATATATGAGAGATCAGTTTTCTGTAGAAATTTCTTTTTCTTGATTTGTCACTCCCCAGTCCCCACAAAGTGATCCATGGAAATCTTTTAAAATAAGTGAATATAATTTAAAATAGTTTTTTTTTATTTTTACATTTTTTTTTTTAAAATTAATTTTATTTAAAATTCAATGTTATATAAGTGTAATATCCATTAAAAATAAATTTTTATAATCTTATTAAATTTTTATAAATTTTAAGGTGTAATAATCAATTTTTTAAGGTATTAAAAAAATAAAAATTCATAAATATTTAATAACATTATAAGAATTTTAAGTTCAATGGATTATTACACATACGTAGTCTTTCAAATAACATTAATTCTATAAATATTTTGGATTAAATTAACTTAAGTTAAAATAAATTATGTGTAAATCTTCTTCTTCCATTAGGAAAAAGTTTAGCTATTTCCTTAGACAAGTCAAAACTAACTCAACTCTAAAGTAGTGGGAGCCAATGTAACTAATTAAAACCATACACTCTAAAAAATTTTAATAATATTTTATTAACTATTTTTTAAAAAAAGTATGTTTTTTAATTAAATTCGTTTATTTTTTAAGTTGATTAGGAAATTTTTTTTATAAAAGGTTAATTACTTTGTAAAATAATTTATTTAAATATTTATAAAGTATAAAAAGTATTATTTTTTTATATGGCATTGGTTCTAAAGAAACAAAGAGGAAAACAAAGAAGTAACACATTATTTACATCAAGTATTAATTAATTTCAAACTTTTTTAGAACATCTCATTCAAGTCTATCGTATTGATTCAATTAGAAACATCTTCTTATATATACCTAGGACTTTATAATAAAGCATATAAGATTCATTATATTACCTAACTTACCATAACATTTACCCGTTCAACCTAAATTCACAATTTGACAGAAAAAGAAATATCTCTTGGACAAACTAGAACTCAAATTCTAAATGAATTAGATATGGTAGTATTCATAGCAATGAGATAATCACCTCTTCGCAAATAGTCTTAATATGTAAAACGGCATGTCAAACAATAGTTTCATACACCGTTGGTATATCTTAAGCAACATCTCTACATTTAAACAATAAAAAATTTTATAGATAGAATTGTTTGATGAAAGTTTCATCTCAAAAGCTCCTAGAGTTTTCAAATGTTCCATTGTTTTATGGGCAATCTAATTTAAAGGGGCAAATGACATCAAATATCCTTAAACTATGGCTCATTTTGCTTGTCCATCCCTCAACTATTAATTGTTACATGATTCTTCCAGAAAAATCATTAATATTTTAGCATTTGTCCTCCACAAGTCTTACTATTAAAATGGGACAAATTGAGAAAATAAACTAAATTTGGGTCTAAAAAAGGATTTGATCATGAACATGAAACTTGTGAGTTCAAAGTTTTGGTGAGGTACTAGAGGTGATAAGTTAAGATTTTGGATTTGGTACGTTAGTAAAATTAGTAGATGATAGCAAAAAAACTTGAACCGCAGAAACATTTTAAAAATCTCGACTCTTTTTGCAATCGTCCATCATATATGGTGGTTGGTAGTAGTAGTTCATGGCAACTTGTGCAACACTTCCAATTTTTGAAAATCTTTTACATTGTTCAATTACTCTAACTCTTCTTTACAACATTTTCCATAGTACCCTAAAATCTTAACTATCCACCTCAAATCAAAAGGAAAAAGTTTTTGAGTTTCAAAGTTTTAGTTAGGATTTAGAGAAAATAGGCTAAGATTTTAAATTCATGCTTTAGTAAAAGTTGTTGAAAAGAGCGAGAGGAATCCAACCATATGAAATGTAGCGGAACAGGGTCATATTACCCTAATTTTATTAACATTATAGGTTTTTAGGAAAATATATCTACAAGAGAAATAGGCTGATGCCATAGAACAAAATAGTGGCATTTAGTCACACCATGCGACTAATATGTCATTGGAAAAAGCAGTAGCAAAAACCCTAGTTGCATGAGCTGTGCCACTGTCGTGCAACTAAAACGTATGACTAACATGTGACTAAATGTCTCAATCACTTAATTAGTGGGTCTATTCAAACTGTGCAACTAATAAAAGTAGTCACATCATGTGACTGAAATTCAGTCGTACGAACTAGTAGGTCAATCAACTATGTGCGACTAACATCCTATAGTCGCATCATGCAACTGAAATTCATTAACATGTTGTGTGTGTGTGTGTGTGTGTGTATGTTAATTACAAATCAGTTTATTCTATTTATAATTATCAAAATTGAATTACAATTAATAAAATAATTAAAATACCTAATTACTATAATTAGTATGATAATTATTAGAATTATTCAAAATTTTATTGAGAAATATTAAAAAAATAATTGGAAAAAAATTTATTAATATAAATTGCCATTTAAATACAATTTAATTTTAAAAAAAACCTTAAATAAGAATACAAAAAAACCCATTGGAAGGATGTATTGGTGGCTTGATGAGCATCGGCATGAGCATCATTCTGAGCTAAGTGGTAAGGCATGTTCTCCTGGGTCTTGGGTAGTCAAATCCCGAGCTAAAGTAAGGTCAAAATCTTTGAGCCACATCGACGTCATATCCGGAAAATAATCTTCTACCGGATGCTAAAGCATTTGTGATGCCAATCCAGGTGCGAAGGATGGCAAGTAAGGATGATGAAAGGTCGCTGCTAGTTGTTACTGAACAATTGATAAGGGAGGATGCTAATATGGCGGCACTAGCTAAAAACCACTGATGAAAAGATATGATGTAGAGAGAATCAAGGGATGAGATACGAACATTCCCTAAGACAGTACAGGAAGGATCAGAATGTGTGATCACCCTCTACCTAACCCTCTTGGAATGAGTTCCGAATCAACATCATGGGGCATAGTTCCCTAAGCATGCATGTGGCCAATAGTCTATGTTTCAACAGCCATAAAATAGTACCCACCTTGCTGACCCCTGCATCCCAACTATGGTTTACAATAAGGCCTCAACCCCCGAAATCCCCTGATCTAACTGGGCTTGCTGGGCTTGCTGCGATGTGAGCTCTGCCTGAACAACAGCAAGCTGTGATCAAAGTTCTTGGTTCTCCTTACGCAGTTATTCATGATAGCCATCCTCATACCCCTAAAATATTAATGGTTAAGATGAAATTAACATTAAAATTTATATGAAAAATAAAGCATTAAAAAGCACATATGATCACACACGACAGTAATGATCAAGGAAAGCCAGCAGTTGTGGGACCGCCTTTTACACTCCCTTATTAGGCCCATTGTCTAACTTTTCCCAGGACTCAGAATAGAAGGGGGTTGCTTCAACGTATCTACGCCATACTTATTAATGAGCTACACCTCATACTTATCCTAATCAAGTAGAAAATGCTAAAAATGTTAAGGGAATGTAATTTTAGTATTATTATGAAATAAATTAGGTGATTATTATTTACCGTATTATCAACATGCTGCTAGGAGAATATCCCGATATCTCCACGCCTAGTCGACATCTGTTGAACAAAGTCGTCGAACTACTAGAGCTGTCCTTCCTGAGTCTGTGAATGGACAAATAATGTAGTTATAATATAACAATGTATTTATAAATTAAATTTATATGGAATGAACAGTCTACCATTTGATCATATAGTTGCTACTTCGTCCATCTCCCAAGAGAATACTTCCATGGTTATACCCCCTTTGGTGCATCTTTACTCAGCTATAACATCATTTGAAAAATTGATTCGTAAATAAAAAATATAATATATTAGCATGTTAGAAATAAATTATATTTTCTTGCCCTATTTTTCTTCATCACGGTACTAGACATGTGGGAATTTCTTATCGTTCCAATGGGCAATTATATTTTGCCAATGATCGGGTAAAATGTTGGTAGGACAGTGAGGCAGGAAATGACAATAGTCGTTATCAGGCAAGACCCTGACAAACCGGTTCTTGATTATGGTATATCTCAAGTGGTTGAGCTTATTTTTGTATCAACTCCCTAATGAGTACTAGTATTCCTTCCTAATCAAGTGGTTGAGCTTATTTTTGTATCAACTCCCTAATGAGTACTAGTATTCCTTCATAATCAAGTGAATGTCAACAAGGTCCCAGCGGTAATGTTGCTTAAATAAAATGGAAAACAGTTGAAAATTGATGAGTCATATAAATAGTGCAACATAATTGAAATTTTGCTATACCAATAAAGATTGCCTAATTACCTACAACTGCTCTATGTACTCGTCCTCCTTGGCAACATGTACATCCTTCCACTCCGGCGCCTCCCCCTTAAAAAGTTGGTTGGAGATATCGCCAATAGTGTCAATGACCTTCTAATCACAAAAAATGCTATAATTCAGGTGGAAACAAATACATTATTATCATTAGTATTTCAATATAATAAACTAGAATTAAAACCATTTGAACAAAAAACTTACAAAATCCAATGTAATGATCCTCCTAGGGGGTATTCCTACCTAGAAGGATGTTTCGGTGAGGCCTTCTACCTAGCTAAATGTTGATGATCAGGCATATTGGCTTGGTTGGCCAATTACTAGTTCTCCAAACCAAACTCAAATATGTCTGATGGTGAACTGGATATTGGGTGCAGAAAATCGCCCACTGACGTAAATAAGATGTGCCCATGTTTGCCCCTCTGCTGTGCTAGAGGTCTATAGATATGTTGGCTATCGGACCCTCTGCCTCCACAAGAAGTCCACTATGAGTCAAAACTAGGGGTTGACCGACCATGATGGGTAAGGTCACCACAACCTCTTTAAAACCCGGCGACCATGATCGTTGTGGTGCTCTATGACTTAAAAGTAACACGAACTTTTTATTAAATGTAATATATCATTAATTATATAAAATTAACACTAAAATTTACAATAAAATTTATTACTACTAAAAGTAACACTAAAATTAATACTTAAGTAACTACTTTAATAACAACTAAAATTAATACATAAATAACACTAAGATTAACACTAAAATTAATATGTGAAAATTAACACTCAAATTTTCACTAAAATTATAGCAAAATTTCACTAGAAAATTTAGCAAACTTTTAGTAAAAATTAACGCTAAATGCCACAAAAAATTAACACTAATTTTACATTAAAATCCTAGAATGTTATTATGAGTATACTTTTAGCAAAATTTCACCAGAAATTTCATCAATACTAAAATTAAACACCAAAATTTAAGCAACAATAAGATTGAACTTAGAAAAAACAACTTGATTTTCCATACCAGAATAAGCAAATGGCATGCCTAATAGTTGGAAAATGACTAGTAAGATGAAGAAGCAAGGAGCAAGAAGGAGGAAGAAGTTGAGAGGAGATTATGAGAAAGGAGATTGTTAAAATGAAAATTCAGCCGAATAGGTAGGGGTTTATAGAGGGCTGAATTCTTGCGATTGAGGTACCACTATTTTTCAGTTGCATGAGCTCTATGTGACTGATAATCAATCGCATACTTTTCTATAAGACTAACTTTGTTTGTAACATCAATTTAAATTTCAAATTTCAAAAGACTACATGTATTCAGTTGCATGGAATATGTATTCAGTCACACAAATGCTTCCTCATTCCAGGTATAATAGATGTTCATATATGAACAAACAAATGTAGACATACATTTATTATTATTTATATAATTTGTATATATAAAAATTATATTATAATATATATATATATATATATATATATATATATATATATATATATATATATATATATTATAAATTATATATATAAGTTATATACAACACTAAAAATTATTATATTTTATAATGGAAACTTACAATTACCCCCTAAAGTATGCCCTAACCTACAGTTTGCCCCCTTTATTTTTAGAAACCTACACTTTGCCCCTTGTGTTTTGTACATTGTCTAACAACAACTTTTAAAACTGTATTTAAACTATACAATAATTATCTTTCAATAATTTCAATCTCTCCAATATTTTTTTATAGTTACTAGGCATTTTAAATTATCAGTTTTTTTTTGTAAATATATTTTTCTCGTTGTAATTATATATCAATATTTTTTAAAGATCAGTTAACCGTAAAAAAAATATAAAAAATCTTAAAATTACTAGAAAATTATTATCAAATAATTTAAAATAAGGTTTCAGAAGTTGTAGTTAGACAATGTAAAACAAATAGGGGTAAAAAGTTTTTGTAATTTTCCCATTATATGTAATACTTATATATTATATATTATACTATGAATTATTGAATAATACATAATCATTTGGTTTTGTTAGAAAAATTCTCATTATAACTTCTGACATTTTCATTATAAGAATCATGAGATTGACTTGTGTGATTGAAAACAATCAACATTGTTTCTCACTGGGAAAGAACTTCCCCCTTTGTGTTAAGATGGACCAGTATAACGGTTGGTTCAATGTTAGAAGATTCAACTAATGCTACATCATGTTGAACATCAAGCTATTGGTATGGTTTTTCTTCAATTGCTGGCAGGGTGCTACAGTTTTCATCTTCTCACAACTAATCAACGATGTCAATTTCAATGTAAGCCTGTGGTTTTACTTTAATTATTGCCCACCACTGTTGGAATGAATTATAAGGATATTGACAGCAGTACACTTGTATGGCTTGGTGGGCAAGAATGAAAGGTTCAGGCGAACTTAGTCTGGAACGCCATTTAACATCGAGTATACTATATTGCATGTGTTTTCGAATTCCATGTGTAAGATCAAGCCACGTGTATTTGAAAATTGTAACAAAGTTTAGGATGCTTCTTAAATTTTCGAGTTCAATAATTTCGTCAATCATTCCATAAAAAACATACCCCTAGACCCAATCGCCTCACTCTCAATAGAAACACCCTAGTTTGTAGTTGACTTTGTTGCCCCATAACTCCAAGTATGAAATTGAAAACCATTGACCATGCATCCATTAAAACCTAAAGCTACATGTAAAGGACCTTAGGATAATTCAACAAGTCGTTCACCTAATATGTTTGGATGGATTTTTCTCTACAAGTACAAAATAAACTATCATTGCCAAATTTTCGTGAACCTTACTATCTATGTGTGCAGTCAACCGAAGAAAATAGTAAGAATCAAAGACATACTTATTCCAAAAAGCATCATGCAAAATTTTTCGCTTGTAACTCTTCCATTTCTTTGGCACTACATTGAGAAAACTTGTGTCATATAACATCGTTGAAAACATTATGTACCAAAAAAAGAGGAAGAATAGTAACTTCCAAAAATTAAACTGACCATGAACATACTAAAACACACATGTTCAAAAACATACCAAGCATATGGGTCAACCTTTTCACAGTTTTGTAGAATGTAATGATGCAACTGTTGTGATTCATCATCCTCTAGAACATTCCTCTCCCTACGGGCTGGGAAGTTGTGGTTTTCATTGCGGAACAATGACAGTTGAATGTTTTCGTGACTATTATGTGGCCTTAGATTAATGTCATTGTTCTGCAGGCCCTATTGAGTCTAGTTGATGTATTAGGGCCAAAATAATGTTCACGAAATATTGTCATTTCCTGAATCAAATATGCCTTGACAATTGAGCCTTCTAATTTTGATTTGTTGCATGCCTTTTGTTTAAGGGACAACATTATTCTCTCAAATGGATGCATTCACCAAAATTGCACCTGATCGTATAACATGGCCTTGCGTGGTAGATGTATAGAAAGGTACTCCATTAAATAAAAAAAAACTAGTAGAAAGATCATCTCTAGCTTGCAGATAGTAGTCATGATAAGGTTTTGTAGCTTGTCCATATCGTCTGGTCAGATTTTCCTTGAACAAAGTTGTTAGAAAGATGAACTACATTTAGATATAGTGGACCACATTGTTGGTGCTAAATACCTAGGCAATGTAATTTGTAGTATGCGTTAAAGAAATATGTGAAAATCGTGGCTCTTAAAGGAGTAGAAACTTCCATTCTCCACATTCATTATTACGTGCTAAATTTGATGTATACCCCCATCAAAAAATTTTAAATCTCATAACCATAAATATATCTGTCGAACATTTTTTTCTCTCTAATAAATACATCATTTTCAATTTTATTCTATTGTTGCCATCTTTTGTCAAATGGAGCTTAAACTGCATATCCAATTCCTTTAGATCCAACCAGGCATTAGGATTGTTCTTTGTTTCACCCTTAATGTATATCAATGTATAAAACAAGTTCTCAAAGAAATTTTTCTCTGTGTACATAACTTCAAGGTTGTGCCTTACCAGCAAATCCTTCCAATAAAGTAAGTTCCACAAAATCAACTGTCTAACCCAATTATGGGTCTTCCCAAATCCACTCACACGAAGATCATTAAACATTGCATAGTAATGTGAGAATTACATCTCATCTAAAGCTTGATTGATTTCATTGCTAGAAAATGGCAGCATAGTTGTATCCTTCATTTTTAATCCTAGTGTAAAAGCATTAATATTCCTGTGAAATATATGATTTTTTAGTAAAAATTTCCTATGACAATCGAACCAGCATGACTTACTTATGTACTTCAACTAAAAATAACCAATGTTCTCCATACAATACGAACATGCCAATCTCCCATGCTCACTCTACCCCGATAACATCCTACATGCTAGAAAATCACTAATAGTCCATAATAAACATGCATGCCTCACAAAATTTTGAGACCTATATGCATCCAAGGTTTCAACTTCATTTAACCATACTGATTTCAACTTGTCAATTAGCTTCCTTAAGAACACATCAATATTTCATTTAGGAGATCTTGGACTAGGAATTAACAAAAAAAGAAATATGTACGCCTTTTTCATACACATTTTTTGTGGCAAATTATACCATAACAATGAAAATCAGCCAAATAGAATATGTGCCTCCTGTTGCAAAATTTGCATAAACCTATATGTATATAGCCCAAGATGTACATTCCTAATTTTAGTAGCAAAGTCAGGAAAAAGTTGAATCTATATGCCATTAAGCCTCTATTTGGCATGCATGACACACTGAACCATTCACACCATATTTATTACTTGCATGTCATGTCATGTGTTCTGTAGTTTGAGGTCAATGATTGGTAGGTGTCGTAATACCTTTTTTGGAATTGATTTTTTGTTACCTCTATCCATTGCCCCTTATTTATATCTACACCCTCCATAAACTATGCAATGTGTTAACTATAAGTTCTCCTTGTTGAATAAAATACAATTATTTGGGCATTCATCTATTTTCACATATGGGAGAGCTAAACCCTTCATCATTTGTTTACACTCATATGATGTCTCTGGCAATCTATTATCCTCTGAAACAAATTTCTTCACAAATGATATAATGTCATTAAAGCAACTATTAATCATGTTATCCTTACTTTTCTTGTTTAATAATTGAGATACTGCTGACAACTTTGAATTTTTGATGCACCCATCCCACAATGATGTCGATACATCATCCAGTAGTTTGTAAAATTTCTCTGCACTCAGATTAGGAAATTCACCCATTTCATTATTATTTTCATGCTCATATATATTGGCATCCACAGGAATGTCGTTTCTTTCATTATCATTTTCATAATTTTCAATTCTTTTTTATGGTGCAGATTTGGGTCAATCGAATCAATAACCATTTGTTCATACGCAGATATACTATTATAATCGCTATCTCTATAATCAATTCTTTTTTGATGATGATGATTTGATGTTTCACCAATATGAAAATTATACGACTAGATATTATATCACTCAGCGTGGCAGTACCATACATAATAGCTATTCACAAATCCAAATTCACATGGATGCATTCCAACTACATTTTGTTCTTGGTAATGTCTATTGCAGCATTATTGACATAGACATTTTCTCGGTTGTGTCGAACTACTACATATAGCTCTGATAAAATTTTCTACACCGTTTATGACATTTGGGTTCATGTATCCATCCATCATTAAATGCTTATACATCCATTCATATCCTACTATCATTCTCTTGTATATTCCCTACAATTGAAACTCATATACATTAAATTAAAAAAAAACAATTATTACAACTCAACAACTTTTAATTTTCTACAAACATTAATATGCTATGAATGTCCACCTATACCTTAATCATCAATCTCTACAGGGAATGGCCCTAACCTATTCATAAATAAAAAATCTAAACTGTACTTTTAAATTGTCATTTACCTTAATAGTCTGAACAAATTTTGGCATCATCTCACCTTAGTTCCTCCGAATTCCCTGTTAGTCTGAGACAAATCACTCAAACTCAACTTTCAAAGAATGAGGTTTCATGGAGCCAGAATTTATCCGCCATTAAGATAAAACACAATCCAAAAGGTACAATTCTAATTTTTTCATTTCTGAACTATCCAACTTGGACAGTTAATAATTCTTGAACAAAGACATATTATGTATATACATTAACTGCATATTCTTATAGTTACAATATATTCATAATATTCCCAACATACCAAGAGCCATTAACAGGCAATCTACGATTTATCTATACGCATATATAAATAAAACTACAAATAATAGATTTATCATTTATAACAAAAACTTGACTACAAATACCAGTTAGCTCTATGCTGATAACTAGAGATTAAAATAATGCAATGTGAAGACAGCAGAGTGTCAGCCGGAGATAATGAATAAATAGAGATGTAGAAGCAGAGATGGAGAGCAGAGAAGGAGAAACTAGAGAAGAAGAAACTAGAGAATGAGGAGAAATGAAGAAGAAAGACGAGTGGGTGTGAAAAAGGCTACTTTGTGCGACTAACCTTTTTGTTTGTCCCACTGATGTGTGACTAAGAGAAAATATATTCAATTCATGCAACTATCATGTGATTGACAAGGAAAATATATTTAATATGTGACACTGTTATGTGATTGGGAGGAAAATATAATTAATTTATACGACTACCATGTGATTGATATTTAAAATGTGCGACTAACATGCTGTTGACTGTAACGCCCCCAATTTTATAAATCTTAATTTAGAAAAATATCAAAATTTCCCAGATTTATTAATAATAAAAAAAATGATTTAAGAAATATGAGGTAAAATATTTTATTTTAAATTATTTTCCAAACAATGAGAGTATTAAATGAAATCAAAGTAGTTAAGTGACAATACCAGGAAAACTAATATGCGCATAATGTGTCAATTTAAACAAACCATGTGTTTCTTTAGAAATCAAATAACACAAAGTTGAAATCCAATCCCAGCCAGTTCTACTTTCGAGGGGCTACAGCGTACCCTCACTCAGGTTGCTCCACATCTGGAACCTCATTATATGGTTCAGTGTACTCTATCTCTTCATAGTACTCACCTAAGAAAAACATGTTAGAAGGAGGGGTGAGCACAACTTGCTCAGTAAGGGGGAAGTATCAGGCCCATCACGTGGGTCCTAATATTCCCGTAACAAGCAACAACGAATAATAAACTTTAAGTTAATTAAAGAACAATTCCATACAACATCATAACAACAATATCAAAGTCCTACTAGCATGCTTGAACTACCATGCATATGCATAATTCTTTTTACCGATTAAATAATATCTTATTGATCGATCAATTAATCCAATACTTAAATGCCGTCGGACGAACCTAGGGTGGTGAGTGTGTACATCACCCACTCTCGGGATAACTCTTAGGCAGTGCCACTAGGGATGCCACCAAGCCAGAGCCTCTCGGGATACCTACGCCGAGGTAGAGCCTCTCGTGATAACAGCCATAAGCATGGTCCCTCGCCAGCTATGGTCTGACAGCGCACAAATCATATCTCCATACTCCGTGTCAATATCGGGTCATGACTAGGGACGGTCCGCCGCCACCCTAACATGCCTCTCGGGTTCGAATCGTCCGTTCCGAACCTCTCGTCTAAATTTACGGCTTGTTAAGTCATGTAGATATGGTTTGTCACCAACCTTGCATGCCTCGTATTTTATCTTACTCTTCAAATCTTTTACTTAATGCAATCTTGTGTATGACAAACATCAATCATATGCAACAACCAATTGATGCATGACCGTAGCTCATTTTATTTTAGCTCTTTTTAGTATAATGCCATGATTCTAGTGCATCCTATTTCTTTTATCAAGTTATCTTAGTTTAGTGTTACATGATGTCATGACAATCAAATGATATATTTTAAGTGTATTTGTGATAAATGTTCATCTCATTTCTCGTGAATTCTTTCTAAATTGGTCATTTAGCATTTACGCTCCTAATCCTTTATCTTTCGGCTTATAGTAATTTATTACGGCCCTAACATGCCACTAACGGTTGCTTTCAATCTCATCAAGTTGCTAGCAAGCTTATCGGCCCTAAACATGGTACTAGCGGTGTTTGTCTTGCCGGCCCTAAACATGGTACTAACGAGTTTATTTAGGCGGTCCTAACATATTTCTAATTTAATTCTTGTTACAAGCGGTCCTAGTATGATACTAGCGCCAAACATACATCATACATCACATCATTACAACCATACAACCAACCAACCAAAATTACATCTCAAAGGAAGAGAACTAAAATAAAATATAATAAAATAAAATAAAATTCTAGAAAAACTAATTAATTACCTAACCCATGTTGCCCACGCATTTAAAGATTTTGTTTAGCCCAATTGTTTATTTAGAATTTATTATTCGGGTTGATGCTTATTTTGGGCCTAAGAGGGCCCACGAGAACTAACCCGCTCTTCCCCCTTACCTAGTTCGGAATAATACGGCGAAAGGGGCGACTTCCTAGGACGGTCCTACAAAATGTTAGTAAGGTAGAAAATTAGAAAATGTGCTAAAATTTAGAAATTTTCCTAAATGGTATTTGGAAGGTTCATGTTCTTAACATTTAGGCCGAAATTTTACCTAGTGGGCAAAAAGGGTCTCGGGGTGTCTTCGGTGGCCTCGTGCCTATTCGGGATCGTGCCGGGAGCCTTCTTGATATTGATCCTAAAAATTACAGCGGCCATACACTAACTTATAAACTCATTTAATGGCTGTAAAAATTGATCTTGGAAGGAAAAAAAAAATTATTTCGGTTACCGATGTGTTTTCGGGATCTCTGACGCTCCGGGAGTCCAAAGAAGCACCAAACCTTCAAGTAAGGATTTTCTAACCCTTTGTAACAACATGGACAGCAAGGAAAAGAGAATTATTAGGGCTGTAATATTCGAAATTGGCAGCCAAGATAATTTTTAAAAGAGGCTACGGTGGCTTACCGGGGTTTAGAACCAAGTATGGACAAGATTGCACCGGAAACGAGTGGAAAAACCCAAAACTTGGATTAATGATAATCTACCAAATATTTACAGCAAAGATATAAGGCCTTTAGGTGCTGGAAAAAAAAATTAAAAGAGGGATATAGAATAATTTAGACTTACACAAATGAATTCGGAATCACCGGTGCGTGTAGGATCGTTTTTGTGTTCCAATAGGGTTTCTCCTCAATCTAATAAATCTAGGTAAAATATGGAATTAAATTAACATTCTAGTATTTTTGAATAACCAAGAATCAAAGCATGGAGAGATGACTTACACAAGTTTGATGGAGCACTAGGTGGAGACAAACAATCGGCGCAAAAGGGATGAAAGAATTGTGGACGATCTTATTGCAGAAAAATCCAATTTTCTTCCTATGGCTTAGGCGGCGGTTGATGGGGAGAAGTGCCGAAATGTTGAAAAGGTCTGTGAGGCGAATTAAGATTCACGCCAAATAGAAACGTAGGGCAAAATAAGTAATAATATAATAAAAAGGTAATGATGGCCGGGTAATTAATTAGGAAAACTAAATTGGCAATTCCTTTTTTTTTTTTTCTAAAGGTTCAAAAAGCTAGTAGGTGCTTTGCGGCTGGAACGTTTTATAAGAATGAAATTAGGGTTAGGGAGAAAAAGAAAAATAATCCTATGTAGCGGTAGCACGAACCCGGTTTAAACCCCACACGCGCGTTGGCTAAATTTTGGGAAACCTAAGCAAACGAATTCAGAATTGAGTGAGGTAAATTTCTCTTGACTCATTTTTTTGAGAAGAATCCAATGGTGCTCCCAGATTTTTCATCCGATGCTCGGTTGTAAATGACAAAAATGCCCCTAGCCTAAAGAAAATGACTTTGAGCTTCCGGTTTGGAATTTGACTTAATAACCACTAAAGGAATCATCTAAGAATCAAGATTCTTAATTTTATATTGATTTTCTAAATTGGTAGGTAAAATTACAAAAATACCCTTTAGGACAAAATGTTAATTAATTTATTTTTTATTTATTTATTTTATTTATTTTATTTATTCATTATTATTATTATTATTTATTATTTATTTATTTAGGGTAATTTAGTAATTTTATTTTCCTTAATTTCTAGGGTTATTACATTGACAGTATAATATTTTTAAATGGTGTGACTGGCATATAACTGATACCTGTGAGGCTGAGACATTCAGTCACATGAAAAATGGTGGTCCACATGCATAATACTAATATGCAATTGATATATCATTCTACTAACATTAAGTCACATAACTTAGTCATAATTTAACATTTCTTATGTAAAACTTTAGTTGCTTTAACGTCAAGTAACAACTATATGTATACATCTCAACCTTATATTGACCCAAATGTAACCATAGTACTATACATACCAACACCATACATATAAGATAAATGCTTCTAAGATTCCTCCTCAGCTTCTCACTCAAGCAAGCTAGCTTCAACTGACAAGCTTCATTTTTCTTGTGCATACTTAGCCTTGAAAGCTAAAAGACAACATTTTGATCAGTACTAACTTTTTCACAAGTAATCATTAACCATAAAAGTCATACTTAGAAAGTATATTCACAACAAATAAACCTTAGCACTAACAATTACCCCTTTGCCAACTGTTAGTCCCAATTAGCCTTCTAAGTACTTACACAACTCTTAAAGGGGTAAGTACTCAGTAAGGAGTTTGATATCTACAAGAACAACTCATGCATGCAAAGCAATATATTTACATGGACAATCAACCAATAAAGCATATAACACAACATACTATGTACAACAAGCACAACAACTAACAACAACAGTAATAAAATGTTATGTATTGAGGGATGAATGGAAGCACATGTTATGCACTTAGGACTTCCTTACACTCAAAGATGCTCTAAACTACTGTAAGCTCACATTGCCAGGGTATTTGGATACTGGCTCATGAATTCGATGCTAACACTTAAACAAATACTATAAAATCCTTTTATGGACATCTTAGAGCACATAATTGCTTGCTTAAACCTTACCAACGTCTGATAGGTTTCTTAGAGTATGTCATCACTTCCTTACTTTTTACCTGCCTTTTCCCCTTAATATTATATAGGGTAACAAACTTAATGGCCATGTTTCACCAAGTTCCCTTAAACTAGATTGGGGCACCTTAGTGGATCACTTACCAAGCATGTTGACTTGGTCAAGACTCTTGCATTCCCTTAATGCCCAGAGGTTTTTAACCTCAAATCTTAGGCCATTAAGAAACTAGAACCATTAGGTTTTGTTCCAAAGCTAAAGGTTCATGACCTCATCTCTTAGCCATTGGTGCATCTAAGCATTTCTTAGTCTCATCATAGTACCTTATTGTACATTAACATACCAAACTTATCCACTTGTACATAGCCCTTTTTAACCACCTACTTATTACCCATTAACGATGGATTTTGTTAGCTTTAGGAGTGGGTTTGAGACCTAGATTAAAGTGCTAAATGCCTTAGATTAGGCTTAGGAAGAAAACCATAGTAGTAGTGCTCATGAAACAAGTCAAAATTAGGGAAGGCTTTGCCCTTAGCGTTGAGATACCCATGTTCGGCACTGTGGTGCCAATGTGCATATCAATCTAAAACCTTGGGATGCCATGGCGCTGGGGCTTCCCCTGTACTTCAATAGCCTTGCCTTCTATGCCTCAAACTTGTTCCAATATCCTTTAACCATAACCAAATCACTCAGGACTCAAAGCAAGCTCACTCCCAAGTGTTATTACATTACTTATGCACCATTTAATTATGGCAGAACTTAAATCACTTACCCCAAATGAAGACCACAAATTTAACCAAACTATTCACCTCAAGCTCAACCTAGCTCCAATGGTTTCCAAGCTTGGTTCTTTTAAAATTTGGCACCACATTTAGCTTATCAAGACCATTTCTAGGTCATTGATACTTTAGAACTAACCAAAACTTAGGAAATAGCTTACCTTGGGATTTTAGCTCAAACCAACAAAAATCTCTAAGAACATTTCTAAATGCACCAAATCCTTTAAGAACTTGCTAAAAGGCTTGTTATACTAGTTTTGGGGGCTTTAATTTCATGGAAAACTTGGGTTAATTTGGTAGATTGAAGTGAGATGGCGATGAGGTTAAGGCAGTTATGAAAACAGCTTTGGGAGGAAAAGGATGAATAGTTCTAACCTCCCCTCCTTATCCACTAAAATATCTCATTCCCTCTTAACCCCTAAATCTTGCTTAGCCCTTTAATTACTTAGCATAGCTTTTTTCTTTTTCTTTAGCTTAAATCATCCCGTTTAATCCTTAATGGGAGAACCTTAAGCTATCTTCTAAGCCCTTAAGCCAAACCACACACTTAAAGCCATTTAAACACTTAAGCCTTCAACTCCCTTATTTGGTGCAAACAATTCCTTCTTAAATACTTATTGATTTTAATGAGTCACAATACTTATGATCTTGATAAATTTAGTCACTGTCACTTACATGACTCTAATTTCACCAATATCTCAATCATGCCACTAACTTAGGTCAAAATTACTATTTTGCCCTTACAATTCTTAGGTGCCAAATAACATTTAGGAACCCTTATGGAGCTTACTTTAGCTGCTTGATTTGTTTGTTAACACACTTATTTGAGGATTAAACTTTGGATGTTCTTACGCTGGTGTTTGAACTATGGGAAGTACTTGGACGGCCTTTACATGAAATGAAAAATTGAAAATCTGCAACTTTTTGTTGCCAACTAGTTAGTGACAAATGTTTCAAATTTTTAAAATGTTTCTTTGGTTCAATTTCTCTTGATTTCTTCTACAAATTTTACCAAAGTGCAAAATCCAAAATCTTAGCACATCACCTTCAAATCCTTACTGAAACTTTAAAACTTGAAAGTTTTCATGTTTGCGGCAAATTTCTTATTTGGGACCCCTACTTTAGTTCATTTACTTAATTTTGCCCATTTTTACTGTATGACTGATAGAAGATGAATGATGCAATATTATCTATAGTTTTAGGACAATTGATAGTCTAAGAATGAATAAGTAATATGGGTCATAATTAGGGATATTTGGTGTTATTAACCCAACTTGAAAAGTTCCTTCTAGGTGGCTCGCCCACCTTTTCCTAGAAAGTAAGGGCCGACTTTATCATTGTGTAGTTCAGAGGCCTGAATAGTGTTTGCATCTCTACCACCCAATAATCTTTTTCAAAAAATAATTAACCTTTTATAAATTTTTTAGTATACAGTCCAATAAAAGAAAATCATTTGAAAATTATTTTTAATTTCTTAAAGTGTAAAATTTTGAAACAAATAGCCACTAAAAATGAAAATGATAATACATTGAAAAATACCTTATTTAATCTTAAATGAAGATAATAACTAATATTTTCAAGGATTTGAAAAGGTGGTGCAATTGTAATTGCAGAAGTGCCATAATTCTTTTGATACCACAAGTGTAGTCAACTAACTACTATGATTACTTTTCAAATCTTTTTATTTTTTTTTCATGTAAACGGGTAATTAGATATCCCAACCTTTTTGGTAATTTTTTTTTGGTAATCAGATGTCCCAACCTCTGAATGTAAATGATCAAGTACAGTTTGAAGGCCCAATCTAAGTGGTTCATGCTTATGATTATGGTTTTAAATCTTGTATTGGTTGTCATATGATTTTTTTAGCAGTACGATACAGTATCGATATTATATTGTCATGTCTCAAATGTAGGGGTTATGTGTGTGTGTGTGTATGTGTGTGTGTGTACATATAAAACATAGAAACTATTAAAAATGTTTGAGTTTAAAGTGCATATGAAATATATTGATATTTTATAAATATAAATATATATTTATAAATAAAAAATAACTTTAAGGGGCGTACATGAAATAAAAATGCAACTTTTGTCAAATATCAAAAAAAAATTATTAAACAAGCATTAAATCAAACATAATAATTATATATTTTACTTAAAAATATCATAAACTAAAAAAGAAAAAAAAAAGGCATATTGTCATGTCTCAAATGTAGGGTTTATATATGTGTGTGTGTGTGTGTGTACATATAAAACATACAAACTATTAAAAATTTTTGAGTTTAAAGTGCATATGAAATATATCGATATTTTATAAATATAAATATATATTTATAAATAAAAAATAACTTTAAGGGGCATAGATGAAATAAAAATGCAACTTTTTTCAAATATCAAAAGAATTTATTAAACAAGCATTAAATCAAATATAATAATTATATATTTTACCTAAAAATATCAGAAACTTAAAAAGAAAAAAAAAAGGCACATTTTCCCCTCTCATACCATTTTTCCCATCTCGTGCTGTTTTTTGGCCAATACGGCTAGTTTGAGATGGTACTAGCCGACATGATATGAGATTTAAAACTATGCTTAGGATACCAAAATGAAGGTCAGGGGCTTGAAACTTGTCTTCACCAAACTTTTTATAAAAGGCTAGTTATGTTGCTTTAGAGGTTTTCCAAATCCTAAAAAAGTAGGCATTTCTCATATTCCCTTAATTATAATATACCTCATACCTTTATATAGATGCTTATAATTATTAAAAAAAATAAAGCACAAAATAAAAATCATGAATTCTTATAAAATAGTGTATATCTTACTTTTATTTTTTTTGGCTTTAGTTGTGCTGTGATTGCTGATGTATAAATTCACTAATTTTTCAAGTAGCTCTATTACTGTAATTTTTATTGGAGATAAGCAAATTGTCACCACTTCTCTATTTTCAAAAGAAAAGACATCATTCCCTTCAGTCCTAGTCTTTCCTGTGCTAGATATATACTATTACAAGTTTTGAAGGGGCATTACCTTTTTATTTTTTTGATTTAAGGCTTGTGAACATACTTTAATATTATTGAACATAACTCCCCCATTCCTATATTATTGAATATTATTTAGCTTTGGCATAAGAATTAAAAAAAATGCTATTCTTTATACTTATTTTTTCATTCTATTTTTTTACATAAATTAAGAAAAAAATAGAAAAAATGAATATTAAAATAATAGTTTTATTAGTAATATGGTAAAATGATTTACCAAATATGGAAATGATGCAATGATTCAAAATAGACTAAAATAGTAAATGGTATAAAGAATATGAGACTAAGTGAGTAATATTAGAATATTTTAATAACCCTTGAACTTATGTTGATATTACTGTTATATCCTTGAGATTTGGAAATCTATATTTTTCATTCAACTTTCTTACATTGTCTAACAGCAACATAAAAAATTCTAATTTAAACTATCTATTAATTTTATTATAGTAATTTCAATTTTTCTAATTTTTAATACTAATTGATATTTAGAAAAAATTATTTTACAATTATAAAGATAAAAAAAACTTGTACTTCCTCCATCCCAAAACTTTTGCTCCATTTGAATTTTTATTGTATTTCTACTTGAATTTATTCATATTATTGTTTGTTAGAAAAATTTAAATATATATATATATATATTTAGAAACTACAAGTCTTAATTTATCATTCATATATAAAGATTTTTCATTTATATATTAAAATTTTGAAAATAAAAAATTCTAGATTAATTGTAAAAAATAAATGGAGCAAAAGTTTTGGGATGGAGGGAGTAATTTAAAACGTCCATTAACAATTTAAAATATTGAAATGATTGAAATTACTATTAAATAGTTAACAAATAATTATTAAGATTTCAAGATTTGCTATTAGACTATATAAAAAAAATGTACAATAATAAGTATAGATTTTCAGACCTTTGGGGTGTAACTATAATATCAAGCTAAGTCTGGGGGTAAGTGTAAATTTCCTAATATTGTAATTGTATGTATGAATGTATACATGTATGTATGTATGTAATATAATTCAAGCACCAAGAATCAACAAGAACAAAAAAAGAATTGGAAGACTTAATCCACAAAGACCACACAGTTCTTTGAGCACCAACTTAATTTCACACAGAACTAATAAAAGAACAAATCTCTAGCAATTTATCTTGAATTTAAAAAATCTAAATAATACATGCTAGATTTGGCCCTTTTAAGGTATAATGCAGACCATGTAGTATAATTCTACTAAAAGAAAAAGAAACAATGCCCTCGAAAGACTAAAACTTCTAAACCAGCTAGGGTAAGCAAAAACATTCACCAAGCTAGAAAATAACTCTGAAATTTGGCCAAACTAGATTATTATGCTAAAATATACATGTTCACACTAGCTCATACTTGAGTGACCAAATATGGTAACTAAAAGGTCTAGTGAGCTAAGCTACTCCTTTGTACAACTTGTCTGAGCTTAACCAGGTACACCTAGAGTGCCTTAGGTACACCAATGGGTCCAAGAGAGTGTGGGCTAGCTTCTTGGCCCTTTAAACCATGGTCATGTCTTGAGGTGCACATGTGGTCCAGGTTGTAACACTAGAGGTGTATGGGTGCTCCAAGGGTACATATAGATCTTGATGCTCTAATAATGTGCAACATAATGTCTCTTGCTTGCTTGATGTGTCAAATGGCATGCAATGGTGTTCATCCATGTCTCCAAGCTTGAAATGTTGCAAAGCAAGTCCATGCAATGCCTCTCCAAGCTTTTTAGTTTTCTTTCTTGTCATGAGTCCATGTGAGATCTTGAGAGGATCTTTTGCCATTCTTGATGTGTTGTCATCAAATCCCCTTTCCTTAGAAGGATTCATCCTCAAATCTGCATGGTCAAACAAAGATAGATTAGCCACATTAAATGTAGCACTCACATTATACTCATCTGGCAAGTTAAGTTTGTAGGTATTGTTACTAATTTTCTTCACAACCTGAAATGGACTAGCCTTTCTTGGATTAAACTTTGTCCTCTATTGTGTTGGGAACCTTTCCTTTTTCATATATACCCACAGCCCATCCCCAAGCTCAAAGGATAATTTTTTTTTGTCCTTTATTGGTTGTATTTGCATATTGTTAGCTCCTCTTCTTAATTTGAAGCTTTATCTCTCAAATCTGCATGGTCAAACAAAGATAGATCAGCCATATTAAATGTAGCACTCACATTATACTCACCTGGCAAGTTAAGTTTGTAGGTATTGTTACTAATTTTCTTCACAACCTGAAATGGACTAGCCTTTCTTGGATTAAACTTTGTCCTCTATTGTGTTGGGAACCTTTCCTTTTTCATATATACCCACAGCCCATCCCCAGGCTCAAAGGATAATTTTTTTTGTCCTTTATTGGTTGTATTTGCATATTGTTAGCTCATCTTCTTAATTTGAAGCTTTATCTCCTCATGTAGCTTCTTAACCAAATCTGCCTTTCTTTCATCATCTATACTTGAAAGTTCATTAGTAGGTAATGGCAAAAGATCTAAAGATGAATAATTGTAGTACCATGCACAGCTCTATTATATGCAAATTCTAAATTTAGTAGACAATCTTCCCATGATTTTAAGTTCTTTTTAATGATATCTTTAAGTAAAGATCTTAGAGTCCTATTTGTTACCTTAGTTTGTCCATTAGTTTATGTTAGTGTTGTGCCCAAAATCCAATCATGACATGATTGTATTTTGCACATTGAGTCATGATATTTTATTGAGGCATCATTCCAATAATTGTGTTTGTTATTTGTTTCTGCATGATGTAATCAAACATAATTATAACTCTAGAATAATAGTATTCTTAAATGTCTCTAGCCTAGTATTATTGTGCAGTGGGTTATAATAATACATAAAGACTAACATATGTGGAGACTAATATGAGATATGTAGTCTACATATGGGTACAAGTTAAAGAACTTATGTACTATACCGACTCACCATGAAAATGCTATATGGATCGTTATATAAGTGTCATAACTGAATCTCATAGTGATCATGGTATATGTAGTCCTTTGACCTAAGATCATTAAGGTTCTCTACATGTGAGTCATATACTTTGATACTTTCTTTTTTTGCTTGTAGCTGAGTGAACATGAAGGTGGTCATTGGGTATATCACATATCATGTGGAGGGTTTTGTATGATCAAGATGAGATTTGTCCCTCTTATGTAACGGAAGTGATATCTTTGGGCCCCTTGATAGAGTTAGGCTAAGAAAATGCATGACCATGCTCAGATAAGTTGATATACAATATCAATGTCATCACTTTAAGTTAGTCTACTTGGTAATCAAGAAACCATAGATCAGGTTATACAAGAGTGACACATTCCATATCTTGTGCTTGGTCTTGATATATTGAACAAAGAGACAATGACATATACGGATAATAATCATAGAGGTTTAGTCAAATCACTGACTATCTTGTCACTTGGGTAGCAATGATGTGTTGCTAGACATCGCTCATTGATTATGATCATAAATGTGATTTATGATCATTGCCAACGTGATATGAGCCTATTGGGTTGCACACATAGAGCCTATTGGGTTATTTTAGTGCTTGGGCCAAATTATTTAGGTTTTGGTTTCATAATAATTTTGGATTAATAATTGGCCCAAAGGTTGAGTCATTAATTAAGCTCGAAATTAAGCCTAATTGGATTAGGGTTTTGAAACCCTTTAGGCTTGGGAGTTGAGTCTCATTATAAATACATCATATAGTGAGAATTTTGTAGCTCTTGCCTTGGCCTCCTTAAGGATGACATCAGAAGGGTTCTGAAGGTTCCAGTCACACTCTTCTCTTGCCATTCTTTGGAGGATGCAAGCTAGCATTACGGGCGCAAGAAGAACACATCTGCCAGGATGTGGTGAAGGCGTGGTGATCTCGAGAGGCTCATGTGGATACCATGGAAAGCTTAAACACGTTAACTGTTCAAGTTTTGTGATTCGACTCAACAGTTGGGTGAAAGATCTCAACCGAATTAGGTATAAAATTTTCAAATACCCAATTTACCCCATTTCACTTGGATCCTGGAGGATTTTGGTTATATTCCGTTGTGTTTGTTTGGCTCCCGAAACCCAATAGTTTATGGGTTGCATGAAGTTGGAAACATGAGATTCGTACCAAGCTTACCCCACAATGTCCTCCAAAAATGGCTTAAGAACTTGGAATCTCAATTAGAAACAATTGTTCTTAGGACTCCATGAAGGTGTACAACCTCCCTAAAGAATAAATTAGCTATGTGTGCTGCATCATCTCTCTTGTGGCATGCAATGAAGTGTGTCATCTTGTAAAATTTATCCATAACAATAAAGACAGAATCTTGTTCTCTTTTGGTCATGGGAAGTCCTATTCATAAAAATGTCAGTCCAAGGATTTAAAGGTATTTGTAATGGAGTATACAGACCATGACTTGTTTACGTGGATTTTGCCCTTTTGCATATAAGGCAATGGTCATAAACCCTCTTTACATCTCTCTACATATGAGGTCAATAAAAGTGTTCCTTTAACATGTAAAATGTCTTAGGCACACCAAAATGCACCATTAAGCTTCCACTATATGATTCCTTTATAAACAATTCCTTTAAAGTTGCTCAAGGCACATATAACCTGTTTTTTTCTAAATGAAAAACCATCCACTTGATAAAAATTTTCAAATGCAACTTTAGCACATTTAGAATAGATCTCACCAAAGTCAAAATTAGAAGCATATAACCCATTTAAATGCTCAAATCTAAGAATCTTAGTTTTTAAGGTAGAAAGTAAGGCATACTTCCTTAAAAGTGTATCAGCAACTACCTTCTCATTGCTTTCATTGTATTTGATGACATATGGGAAGGATTCTATGAATTTCACCCATCTTGCACATTTCTTGTTCAATTTTTCTTGACTATTAAGATGCTTAAGAGCTTGTTGATCAGTGTGAATCACAAACTCTTTACGCCACAAATAGTGCTGCCAAGTCTCTATAGCTCTCATAAGTGTATGCAACTCCAATCATATGTAGGATAATTCATGGCTGCACCATTGAGTTTCTTACTAAAAATAAGTAAAACGGTAGCATTCTTGCATCAAGACAACTCTAATACCTATTTCTAAAGCATTACACTCAATTTCAAAAGCTTCAGAAAAATTAGGAAGAGCTAAAAGTGGAGCATGACATAACTTATTCTTTAATATGTGAGAAGCATCATCTTGAGCTTTCTTCCACTTAAAACCAACATTCTTTTTGACAATTTCAGTAAGAAGTGCTGCAATGGTAAAAAAGTTTCTAACAAACCTCCTATAAAAACTAGTTAATCCATAAAATGATTTTACCTTAGAAACAGAAGTGGGAATTGGCCATTCTTTAATGGTTCTTACCTTTTCTTCATCAACTTCAACTCCTTCAAAACACACCACATTACCAAGGAAAGTAATCTTATTAGTACAAAAAGAGCATTTCTTAAGATAGCATTCAACTTTTGATCTCTTAATGTACCTACCACTTGGCTCAAATGTTTCATATGATCATTAAGGCATTTACTATAAATCAAGATATCATCAAAATAAACAACTACAAACTTACCTATGTAACCATGTAAAGCAAGGTTCATAAGTCTCATGAAAGTGCTAGGTGCATTAATTAAACTAAATGGCATAACCAGCCACTCTTAAAGACCAAATTTGGTTTTAAAAGCTTTTTTTCACTTCTCTCATTTCTTCATTCTCATTTGATGGTATCCACTTTTTAAATCAATTTTTGAAAATATAGTAGAACCATACAATTCATCAAGCATATCACCAAGTCTAAGAATGAGATATCTATACTTTATAGTGATTTTGTTGATACACCAACAATCCATGCACATGTGCCAAGTTCCATTTTCCTTTAGCACCAGAAACACATGTATGGCACATAGACTCATGCTCTCTCTCACTTAGCCCTTTGCCAACAATTTCTTATTCCTCCACTTACCTTTGAATTTCTTTAGTCTATTTGGGATTATACCTAGATGCAGGCTTATTTGGGATAGGTGCTAGAAGAACTAAGTCAATTTGATGCTCTATGCCTCATATTAGATGTAGACCTCTTGGTTCCTCAGGAAAAGCATCTTCAAATTCCTGCAACAAAACAAAAGATCACTTGAAAGACAGGTTAGTTCATGTATAGCAAGACATGATTCTTTGTAAAGTAAAATAAGCACTAGTCTTTGTGCTTTAAGAGCGTGCCTCACATTTCTCATTTTTGCCATATAACACTATTTTCTTTTCTTAACTTGCCCTTTTTTATTTTTCCCTCAGGAACTCTCAACTCTCACTTTCCTCTCAAGTTTACTCTCCTAATCATATTTCTCGATTATTCTCTAAACTTTCCTCTATTTGTTTTTACCATTCAAGCCCTCAACTTGACTTTCCTTTAATTTTCTTTCATCCTTACACTGAAGTTGATGTTGATCCTTCAAGACTTGTTGTGGTGACAATGACAAGAGTATAATGAACCTTCATTTGTGCGTGAATGTGTATATATTCTTGTAACCATTTTGTGTTGCCTTATTGTCAAATCACCATGCCCGCCCAAGTAAAATATGACAAGCTTGCATAGGAACCACATCATATAACATCGTATCTTGATAAGAACCAATCTTAAATGGAATAAGCACATGCCTTGTAACCCTAATCTCACCATCATCATTGAGCCACTGCAACTTGTAAGGTTGAGGATGTTGATGTATAGGTTGTTGCAATTTCTCCACCAAAGTGTTGCAAGCCACATTTGTGGAACTTTCTCCATCAATGATCATGCTACATAACTTGTCATTCACATGGTACCTTATGTGGAATATGCATTCCCTTTGGTCATCTCTTCTTTAACTTGCACACTTAGGGCCCTTTTTGTAACAAGAATAATAGATCACTCCTTGGCCCCCAATGCTATATGATCATCCTCCAAAGGTCATATCTCGAGCTCTTCATTAAACACATTTTCATGCTCGGGGCTCAAACTCTTCTTCTTCTTCCATGTACAAAACTTTGCAATCTTGAGCTAAATGGCCTTTATTCCTATACTTATAGCACACAACCTCCTTAGTTTTTTAAGAATTTTAAGGCACAAAAGTACCTTTTATGTGGGAAGTGGCCATGGGACCCCTTGAAGCACCCTTGGCCTTGGCTCTAGGTACTTCTTTCCTTGGCTTATTGGATATGTTATCTTTTTAATTAGCTCCTACACCTTGCATGGAACATGTTGCCTTTGTTCTTTATATGATTTTCTCAACCTTGGTAGCTTGGTGTAGCAAGTCAACCATATCCAAATAATGAAGCATATCCACCTGAGCCACTAAAGAACCTAGCCATAGTAGTCTTCCCATCTTTAATAACTTGAGCCCTAATGGGGGTCATCTCCAACTTTTTGTGATAATTCTCCATAGACCTACTTCATTAGACCAATCTTTGCAACTTTTAATGTTAGTCTCAATAGTAGTAGCTAAGAATAAATGTTTTCCCCATGATGGCTTTGAGCTCCCTCCATATTCTAATGGGCTCCTCATCATTCCTTCTCTTGAACTCATCACTTGACTCTACTATATAAGAGTATAGTCAGTAAACTCAATAGTGGCTAATTTTCTCTTCTTTTTCTTTGAGTAGTTATGACAATAAAACATCTTCTCAATCTTTTGCATCCACTCCCAATATGAATTTGGATCACTTTTGCCTCTGAATGGTGGGATGTTGAGCTTAATAGAGTTCGTATGGTCATCCTCTTGAAGCTTCATCTTCCTTTTTGGTTTAGGAGCATGCCGAGCTTTTTTTTCCCTTTTAACTCCTCCAACTTGAAACCTTTTTCCTTTTTGACGATGGGATTATCCTTATTTTATATGTGTGATGTGGTGGCCTCCTTAGATGCTGGGGAACTCATCTATTGAGGCATGGACTCCACATCATTCATCTTAAAGGTCAACTTGTGTATGGATGATTGGATAGCCTCTAAAAGCAACTTGTTTCTAAGTGGATCTTTAAGCTTTCCGTCTTCATTTCTAGCCATCTTTATTGGAAAAATAATCAAGAGAACCTCAGGCAAACACTCCCTCAAGTGTTTCACTCAAAAGATGCGTCTTACACTCAATTTGTTAGTAGAAATTGCTAAGAAAAACTAGTCCCAAAAGTTCTAAGTAAACTAGAATCAAAGCACTAAAACATTGTAAGATCTTTGAAAACCAAGTAATTTTGAAGATAAAAACCAAGAAAAACATAGGACTCAACAAATTCCAGCAATAAAAGATTGCTAGAATTAAGGTTAGGACAAAAGATTGCAAAATAGGATTGTTTGGATGCATACTGAAAACTTATGCAAGAATGCAAATTTTCCCTGGAAAACAACATTTTCCTTACTGTTTTATTTTTTAATAAACTTCCAAGAGGGTTAACAAAAATTTTAAAATAAAATTTAAAAATTTTATGTTTTATAATTAGGTTAGAATTAGTAAATTTGGGATAAATGGACCAACATGCAACAAACTTTAAAGATTTGGAACTAATATGCAACTGATGATGGACTTCCTTTGGTATCTGGCCTGGATGCTCGTGAATGAGGTCCATTACATGTGTAAACCGTAGAGGAAGGAGCCTAGAGACTTGCAAAGAATACTCCAACACTCAAGTTAATAAGAGTTCTAGTAGGATCCAATTACCAAAGAAAGTGATCTCATACGTGGTATGTTGTATTGAATGCCTTTATATAGCTTTTTAGGGTTTTGTGCCCTAGAGTCTAGGACCACTGGATGAGGTTGTTATGTCTTGAATGGTTAGATCTAGGACACTTGTCCTTTTTAAGGTAATGGGCTTAACCGAGTCAGATTGGGCTTAAAACCCTTAATGGCATTATTTTCCTAAGGTAGCATAAAGGCCCAATGGGGCCCAAATTCCTAGGGTGGGTATCACCATTTTCTCCTTGTCTCAACAGAATGTGACTAGGCTATAGTGGATACTTATTTGTAACTTTTTCATATTTCCATTAAGTTATGAAAAGATTTTCTAAAGATGAGTTATGGGAAAATTTGCCATTTAAGTAAAAAAAATGTTCCTTAAGGGGAAATATGTTTGAAAAAAGTACTTCTTGGGAAAAAATTTTTTAAAAAATATGGCTGAGCCTTTCGGTGAATATACCGCCATCTATATCTTAGGCAGGGGTGATCCTTTTGGCAGATATATCACCATCCATTTCTTAGGCGGATCTACAACCTTTTCCACTTACTTATATTTTTTTTCTTTTTTTATTCTTCTTTTGCCATTTATTTTCTCTAGGTGGGACCTACCGGCTTCTATTTCTAAGTATGTTTTTTTCATTCTTCGCGAATCTACCACCTACTTCACTCATTTTTTCTTTTGCTTCCTCATGGTTTTATCTACTACTAGCCTTTACCCTATCTTAATTTTCTATCTCCCATCCTTCATGATTTTAACTACCGCCGATCCTTTTGCTATCTTTTCTAACGCCATCTTTAGCTTCTTTCTTTCTTCTGCATACCACCGCCTTACTCCATCGTAATTTTCTATCTACCACCAGCCTAATCTTTCCCCCCCCTTTTTTTTTATTTTGTATCCAACATCATCCCTTTCTTTCTTTTTTTTTAGGTGACTACCGTCATTTGTAATAGTCATGTGAGGTTTAGTACCATCCTTCCTCATTGAACTTTTATGCTTAGTTTTTCTCTTTGCCATTGTCTTCATCTAAATGGCCTTTTATTGTTTAATGTTTCCCATGGCATAGGTGTTACGGCCTTCATTGTGGAAAGCTTGACCAAAGAAGGTAAGGTAAATTAAATCCTAGTTTGGAACCTTATTTTAAGTTCACATAGCAAGATTAAGCATGTTAGGTAAGGTTTACTCAGTTCCAAGGAGTTTAAGACACTAATTAGGGTTCAGGGGCAAAATGGAAATTTTGTATCTAAAAGTGTCAGGCCATGTCCCATAAGTTAAAAATGTGTTTGAAAAACCTAGCCCTTGCTTTAAACCCAAATTAAGCTTAAGTATGCAAGATTTGACCAGGTTTTGACTTTAGTGACTATTTTGGGAAGGGGGCTTTTTGTAACTTTTAACAAAGTTGGATGGCTTAGTGTTTTAAAGGCTTTAAAACTAAGTAAAGTGAATGGTGGCTACCATTTTTTCTCCTATTCACTTCAAACCTGAGCTCCCCTTAACCTTTTGATTTCTACTTCAATTCTCGGCCAAATGCAAGTGCTTTTGGTGGAATTTGAAGCCTCCAAGGGTAAACAAGCCTTGGGTGGCTTAATTCAAAAAGATTTTGTATTTTTCAAGCTTGGGATCACATTTTCCAACTGGTCCCTTGGTTTGGGTGAGAGGTAATATGATTTCCATGGTGATTTATTGTTTGTTTGATGTTTTGAAGCTTGGGTTTTGCTTAGTTGTTGGTAATTTGGTGCCTTGTGCTTTGGTTTGCTTAGAACTTGGGTAGGACTTTGTGGAACCTTGTTCTTGGTGAGGAGTTGCTTAAATCTTACTTGTGACTTGAAATTAAGGTAAGGGATTTATGGTTTTGAGATTTATTGATGCTATTAGAGTGTTGTTGCTTGATGAATTCAAGTAGTTTTAGCAATAGCATTAATTAATGGGCAAATTGTTCATAGTGGACTAGGTGTTTGATTGAGTTTGGCAAGATGTTTTAATGCATCATAATTATGTTTGTGGTAGTTCGTTGTGACCTATGCAACATGTTTTACAGGTATGTGGTGTTGAAAGGCCATCCAAGCATGTTTGATATGCTTAGGAGGCCTCCCAAAGGTGCATATCGCAAAAGTGAAATTTTCTGGGCACTCACACGTTGCCAAAACTACATGAAAGTTCCAAGAACTTATAAATTGTGGCGATGCATCACCACAGTTATATTGGCTTGAAAAACCAACGTTGGCTAAGTGGTTTGAGGGGAGGCCTGAGGGGGTGCTTCGTACTTAAGGGTCGAGGTGTCCCGGTGGTACCTTGAGGCTTCCAAAACTCCTCCAAAACCTAGGAGTTTTCTTGAGTTTTATGCTTAATTATATCGTAAGCAAGAGAACTAGGTTACAGAGGGCCATAATGAAGTATCGCTTGCTTGGGTGAAAGGTTTAGTACCATTGAAGACTTAGCCGTGCTGTCAGGCACGAGGTTTCAGTAGAGAACCTTAGTGCACCCAATGGGTCTTTGAGACCTAGTTAACATTAGTCCAATTATAGTGCCTCTATTCAACATAAGGGAGATTCAACTAGTGAAACTTCATTAGTTAGTTAGTAAGCGAAGCTTTCTAGTAGACAAGGCTTCGCCTTGTAGTTTAAGGACTAGGTTGAGGATAAGTCCCAATGGAATGAAATGTATGCACATAGGTTTAGCCTCATGCTGTATGAGCTCACAACAGATTAGATATGATGATATATATGTCATCCTTAGTATTTTCCTTCCAGGTAAAGGCCCTTTACTGAGAATTCTTGAATTCTTACTCCCAAGTTTATGTTTTGTAGTTTTTGAGCTGTTGAGCCTAATAATCGCTGAGGGTTGTTGAGGTAGTCTTTTGTTGTAGGTACTTTGCTTTGAGAATCTTTATGATTCTAGTTTTTATAGTTACTTGTCGGTGAAGTAAAAGTACCAATTATAGCATTTTTTAGCCTTAGAGGCTAGCAAGCACGTGGATAGGATTTTATGACTCGCCACTAGGACTCAGCTCCAAGATGGGAATTAGTTGGGAGGATCTCAATAAGAAGGCTTGTGTATGTTGTATGCCTAGTTGCCTTCCATGTCTATGATTTGAGCATAGGACTCTAGGGTTGTTTTTGGATGAGGAACATTAGTCCACTTTTCTTGAATGCCCCCACACGGTTATTATGTGTAGTAATGATAATATAAATGTTGATTTTGTATGCTTCGACTACTTGAACTTTGTTTTCCATGAAAAGTGTCTATGTAATGTGAATGTTTTATGATTTCTATTTACTCAAGTCAAAGCTAAAAGAGCATGCACATATGCATTTTCTAGGGTAATCAACTAGTTTCATGAAGTTTTAATTTGGACACATATATAACTAGCCAATTGCAATCACCGTGAGATTTGTTCTCACAGGTTTCCTGGGCAAAGTCAAGGGCAGCCATGTCAATAGGACCTAGGGAACTATTCCCCCTCTTCCTTTTTCTATAAAAGGTGAAGGAGGTTACCCTTATTCTTCATCTTGCTTCTTGAGAAGTTCACATGTTTTCTATGAATTTTCTATCATTCTTCATCTTGCTTCTTGAGACATATGTTTTCTCTGAATTTTCTATCTTTGGATGTGCCTTCCCTTAGTGTTTGGTGGCTTGCATTCTTCCCATTTGGTATGTCTTCTTTCTTCGACAAGTAATTTTCATTTGATAGTGATAGTGAAAGTTCTTCAAGAACCACTACTGAAGTTGTAGGCGCCACTCACATGGACTCTACTATTGGTACTAAGGCAGGCTTTTCCAAGCTTCTTGATAGTCCATATAGGGTCACAATCTCATTACATGTGGTAAGTATTGCTGACCCAGATAATATTGTTCAACTTTCTGTAGAATGAGAAATTGGAAAGGAAAGCAAACCTATGTAAGCTGAAGATTAGAAAAGGGTGGGAAAAATTGATGCGGGATGAAGAAATGGAATTGTTCGACCCTTAACTTGACTATGAAGGTCTTTTAGATCATAGAGAAGTTGAATACCTCTTAGAGCATTAGCAAGTTAAGTTTCCTTGTTGCTTTTTTAATGGATTCTCTTCTTATGATTTTTGTTTACTCTTTCTTGGTGACTGACTTGATGCCTAGTTTTCCAATGGGTTTCTCCATTTCTACTAGGATCAATTTGAAGCAGGTTTTTCATTACCCCCTTATTCTTTTGTTTTTGACCTACCTGATTATTTTTTGATCCCCCCTTTCAATATTCTCCAAATAGTTGGTGATATATATTAACCTTTATCATTATTACTAAAAACCTTAATATAAAACCTACTGTGCCTTTATTTTTGTATTTTTTCTGCCTTAAGTCTATCCTAGGTGGCTCATATGATTTGCACCAAAAGTTCCCTTTTATTTCATGTACCGTGAGTAACGTTAAAGGCTGGAAGGGTAGGTTTTTCTTACTTAGATTAAGGGAAGGGAATTGGCCATTCCTTACAGATGCAAGAGCTTTCAATGAAATTAAGAAGAGGGATCTCAATAAGATCATTCTTTCTCAGTGACTTAAAAAGGAAGAGGTAGCCTTCCAACTGCTTAGGAAGATTGTAAATGACAATGGCCATTTTTGGACTGATGGGTGCCTAACCCTAAAGTTCTTGTCCATTCATAATGTGTAGTGTTTTCCTTAGTGCTTTACATCTTTTTGGTTAATGTCTCACTTGCTTTCTTTGTAGGTTTCGGAATTTTCCATTATAAGGAAGACTTTTCCATTATAAGGAAGACTTTTCCTTGCTTTGCTGTGTAAAAAGAAAGAAAAATAAGATGGAGGCCTAAGATTTCCTGAAACAGGCTTTTTGTGCATGTCAAGTTTGTTAAGGAACCATAGGCCCTCTTTGAGGCTCCTATACTTAACTCTTTTGTTGTCCTGGCAACTACTACCCCTTTAGTGACTACTAAACCTCCGGTGAGGGGTCGGCCTAAAGGGAAAAAACTGAGCTCTTCCAAAGATTCCTTTGATGTAGCTGAAATATCAGCGCTAGTCGGGGCGGTCCATATTGATGCTACCAAGCATTCCTACCCCTCTCTTGTCCACTTAGCTACTAATGTGGTTCAACATGACTTTGAGGTTTTTAGTATTTCTTTTTTCTTATTTTTAATCCCTACTTTGCTCATTGAAATGTACTGACCATTCTTCTTGTTGTTTTTTACCTTCACAGGCATTGACAGGCTCACTTGCTCTTTGTGAATATGCTAAAGATTTGGATGACCAAGGTGCTGAGGTTCATGAAAAAAATAAAAAGCTAGTGGAGTCATCTAAAGAACTTTAGCAAATTTGCACATTGGAAAAGAAAATAAAAAACCGCCAGAATGAGCTAGAGAAAAAGTTGAAAGATGTCAAAAGTTACTTATCATCAAAGGAAGAAGAACTGGCATTTAAAGAGATGGAGTTAACTGATGTTCACGACTATTTCGCACTTAAAGATAAAGTGCTCAATCCTATGTTGTGGAAGTGTACACTCGTCATGTTAGGGAAGCTGGAATAGTGCTATCTCACATTTCTCAGGAGATCGATTTATCTCACTTGGCATAACTCCCTGACATAATAGGCAATGATGGTTATTTGTGTCTTGAGTCAGTAAACCTTTATGACTATCTTCCTGAGGGGCTTTTGGACCTCTCCCTTCTAGTCATGCTTATAATACTAGGGGAGCCAATTGAGGAAAAAAAATTAGGTCAAGGTCAAACTGTAGGGAAATCTTTAAAGTTCTTGTAGTTTACGCATTTGGGCTTTTATGCTACCTTGACCGAGTCTATGGTTTATGATGTTGATGCCAAGGTGTCAACGAGAATTTATACATTTCTTGCTATTTTATTAGTGTTGTACTTGGACACTTGTTTTGTGTTCTTTTAGTTTACCTATCTCTATTAGGTCATGTTTTGATTGTCGTTCTCTCTAAGGAATTATGATTGTTTCATTAGTTTGCTCACCTTTTCTGGTTGTTTATTAGTTGTTTTTACTTTTTAATGTTCCGTACCTTTTCAAATCGGTTTGCCTGCCACACTAGTGCTTTGTATCTTGTCTTTGCCTTTTCTGAAGGCATATGCCTGTCTGTTTGTTTACGTAATGCATATGTTCTCTGAATACTTCTCTTATTGATAATATTTTTTTAGTATATTTATATTCCATGTTCTTGGTACATTTGTACCATCTAAGTGCTTAAGTCTATATGCTCTTTTCCTAACAAATTTCTCAACAACATAAGGTCCCTCCCATTGAGGATTGAACTTTCCCCTATTCAAGTCCTGCTGAGGGGCTTTTGCTTGTCGTAATACCAAGTCTCCCACCCAAAAATTTCTTGGCTTGATCCCAGAGTCATAATATTTGGCTACTCTTTCTTTGTAAACGAAGTTCTTACTTCTATTGTCTCCCTTAACTCATCCAGCATATCTAGATTGACCATTAACCCTTTGTCATTTGTTTCTTCTATGAAATGAAGGATCCTATAAGTGAGGAGGCCATTTTTAACTGGTGCTATAGTCTCAATGTCATATGTTAAACGAAAGGGCATTTCCCCTGTGGAAGTTTTATATGTCATTCCATGGCTCCAAAGTACTTTTGGGTTTAAATCTACCCATGCTCCGAGGGCCAGATCCAGCTTCTTGTTCAAAGCCTCAAGGATTGATCTACTTGCGAGCTCAACAAGACTATTGGACTATGGCGTTGCTATGGAAGTTCTGCAATGGATGATGATTAGTTCATCTAAAAACTTGAAGAACCTCTTTTTTGTCAATTAGGTGATGTTGTTTGTGATAATTTCTCGTGAAATGCCAAATCTACATATTATCTACTACTATACAAATTCCTTTGTCTTTTGCTCTCTAATTTTTTCTACGGGTTTTGCTTCAGTCCACTTAATGAAGTAATCTATGGCAATCATCAAGTATTTTCTTCCTCCTGAGGTAGAAGCAAATGGTCCAAGGATGTCAACTCCCGATTTTGCAAACCCCACTTTGCAAAAGGCAATAGTTTAGTGATTGGAGTCATTTGTTCCCCCTGTTTCTTTGACACCGAGCCGAACCTCTAACATTTATTACACTTCTTAACAAATTCAATGGCATCATTAGCTAACAATAATCTCCCTAAAGAATGAGTTTTCTAATTATAGCCCTAGTGCCAACGTGATTTCCACAAATATCTTCATGAATTTCCTTTAACATATCATTCAGCTTTTCCACTAAGAGACATTTTACACGGGGCTATAAAAGATTGGAAGTACAATATACCATCCTCAGACAGGTAAAACTTAGTGGCCTTATTTTCTAGCTTGGCTGCTTCCTTGGGATCTTCTAGGAGTTGGCCAATAGATAAGTAGCTCCTAATGAGGTGCATCCATCTCGCATTTTCACCTTGAGAGATAGCCAAAACAACCTCATCACAAATACTTAGTTTCTTGATAGCATCAATATGGATATTTGTTAGTGCTCCGAAAGCATAAGCTACCCTTGCTAGAGTATCTACTTAGCTATTTTCTACTCGCAGAATATTTTCAATGGTCATCTTTCTGAATGTTGCTACTATATTTTTTAGTAATTCCTGATACTTAACCATGGTAGGTACTTTAGCTTTATAATCCCCTTGAGCTTGTTTGCTTACTATCTGAAAGTTATTCTTACCTCCTTAATATCGAGGTCCCTACATATACATAATGCTAAGATGACTGCTTCATATTTTGTTTCATTGTTTGTGGCATTGAAATTAAGCTTGAAAACATGGTTTATCCTTACCTCATTTGGGCTTACAATGACTATTCTGATACCACATCCTTTGAAAATAGAGGAACCATCAGTGTGCACAATCTATTCTCCTAGCATCTCTATGGTCTGATGAGGAGTACATTCAGAGATAAAATCTGGCAATGCTTGTGATTTAATACTAAGTTGAGGAACATATGTGATGTCAAACTCAGTGAGTTCCATACTTCATTTTGTGAGTCTTCTCCACAATTTCAGTTTTCGTATGATTTGTCACAATGGATATGAGGTAGGCATAACTATGGAATAAGAATGAAAATAAGGTCAAAGCCTTCTTGCTGTGCTGATGAGCATTAGTATTAATTTTTCCACTTGAGGATATTTGGGCTCTGCCCCTAAAAAACTTTATTCACAGACAGGACTTTGCACTCCTTGCCATTCTTATGCTAGAGTTGCCACACTTGCTTCCAAGGTTACTGACATGTAACAAATAAGAGGTTTTCTTCTCCTACCTTTGTGCTTTTCATAATGAGTAGGTTGCTCAATTCTTCCTTAATGTAGTTTAAGGCCTTTTGGCATTCTTCATCCCATAGTGGCTGTAACTTTTCTTTTTTTCTTTAGTGCCTGCAAGAATGGAAGACATTTTATAGCTAATCCTGCCAAGAATCTCTTCAAGGGATGTGATTCTCCCCACCAAGGTCTGTATGCCTCTAATATTTTTAGGTAAAGCCATGTCAAAGGTTGTTTTTTTTTTTTTTGGGTTAGCCTCAATGATTCGATAAGTGACAATATACCCTAAAACCTTTCCTAAACCTTCTCCAAAAGAACATTTGGCTAGATAGAATTTCATCTTATATTTTCACAAAGAGTTAAATCTCTCTTTTAAATCAACAATATGATCATGACTTTGTTTGCTTTTGACAAGCATATCGTCTACATACACTTCTATATTTCCACTAATTTGTTCTTTCAAGATTTTATTCAAAAGTCTCTAGTAGGTGGCTCCAGCATTTTTAAGGCCAAGGGCATTTAAGTGAAGCAAAATAATCCCTGGTCTATTACAAAAGTAGTGTGAATTTCATCATCTAGATGCATGCAAATTTGATTATAACCTCTAAAACATCCATAAAACTAAGCATATCATGGGATGTCAAGGCGTCAGCCATGGCATCAATTTGAGGCAAAGGATAACAATCCTTAGGACATGCTTTATTGAGATTCACAAAGTTATTACATATTTGCCACCCACCGATAGTATTTGGAACCATTACAACATTGCAATCCTTATCTAGGTACTTGAATTTTTTAATGAAGCCAACACCTAGGAGCTTTTCTACCTCCGCCTTGGCTGCTGCTTTCTTTTCTGGTCTAAGGCTCTCCTTATTTTGTTGAACTGGGTGCTCTCCCGCCCTGATGTTGATATTATGGGTAATGATCCTTGGATCATCCCTGGAATATCTTTGGCCGACCATGCAAAGAAATCACAATTGTCCTTGAGGAAAGTGATAAATTCTTCTTTCCCTTTTCCTAGGGTGGTTTTGATCTTTGTCTTTTTGCTAGGGTCTGTGTCATCGAGGAAAATTTCTTTCATTGCCTCCACGAGCATTCCTCTTCTTTCCTTCTCTTGATTCCTTGTATCTATAGTATCAGCATAGTGTTGCATGGTAACTACAAAAATTGTTTCAACTATGTTTAGGGAAATGACTACTACTGCTTCTTTGATAAGGAGGGTGATCTCTAATGTCTTAAGTCTGACACAGATGTCGAAGTCTTGCATGGTGTAGAATCCAATCAAACCATTGTAAATTGCAAGGGCATCAATGATTTTAAATTTGACCATTTTTATGGTTTCCTCCCCTGCTTTATCTCCAAACATTACCAGGAGTAGTACCTTCCCCATCACTAGGAGGGACTCATTTCTTGGTCCTTTAGTTTGATGAGGGTGTGGCTAGATCCATGTTTTGTCGGATGTCATCCTTTCAACGATACTCTGATAAAGAATGACAGGGGGTGCCCCAGTATCCAACAGAAGTTTTTCGGCTCTGTGCTTTGCTATCATATCATCCACAATTAGTCCTAAGGTCCTATGAGTAATTCAGGAACCTAGGGCAACATGTTCCTTTCCTCCTTCAAAGGTAACCTCGTTGACAGGTGGTGGATTGTCGCCTCCATTAGCTTGTTGTCATAATGATCCTTTTTCCTCTATGTTGGCCATCCCTATCATAGTCATCATCTTTCTTCTTATATGTGGCATCACCTTTGCAAGCATCACTGCTCCGATCACCATAGCACCTAATGTATTTATTGAGCTTCTCTTCCTTGATCAACATTTTCATTTGTTCCTTGAAAAGTCTACAATTGTTCGTCTTATGCCTCATTTTCTTGTAAAATTCATAGTAACAGTTAACCCTAGGGCCTATTTGCTCACCCTTCTTGGCTTCTAGCCACTTAAGATACTTTTTATCTTGAATGACATAAAGGATAACAAATCTAGAGGCTATGAGTGGCGTGAATTTTGGTATGTCTCAACTTTCATTTGTATGTTCTTTCCAAGGAGAATTATCCCATTGCCATAATCCTTCCTCATGCCATTGTTTTTTAGATGGCCCTTGATAATATGGTGGTCTAGACTTCTACTTGCATTGTTCTATACTTAGCACAACAGTGTCCCCAACATTCATGAACTCTAAGGCTCTTTGCAAGAACTTTTGCCTCTTCTTTGAGGGCCTTTTTGCCAACTCCTTAACAAACTTTGAATATGACTGAAGTCCTCTAGCCATTGATAGTACGAATTCATTCTCGGCCAGATCAGGCACTTTCAATGCTTCTTTCCTGAAATGGTCAACATAACTTTCATGGACTCTCCTTTGTTTTGTTTCACAGGAAAATGGTGAGTTAGAACTTACGTGCAAGTTTTCTTCCTAAGGAAGTGTGTGAAGGCTTTATTGAGGTCATCCCACAAACTTATTGATTCTACTTCAAGACTAGAGTACCACGTTTGGGCATTTCTCATTAGTGTCCTTGGCAAGGCTCGACACATAGCTGCGTCTGAAAATCCCACCAGGGTCGTAATGTTGTCATAATGACTTAAGTGATTTGTAGAATCTCCCGTTCCATTATATGGTTCAAAGTGGGGAATTTTAATTTACTTTGGTATCGACTCATTCATGAGTTCAGCAATGAAGGGGTGTTTTCCTTGTTTCCTTGGGCTATTTTGGGTGAGAGCTTGTATGTGTCATTGTATTTGAGCAATAGTGTTTTGAACAACATGAAGTGTTGCTACTATAGCTGGGTTTGATGTACAAACTATAGGTTGTTGAAATGATGCGATGTAAGCTTGCTGTGCAAATAGAGGCATACTAGTTATTGGCATTGCTACTAACCATGGGTAGGCACTTTGATATGCTGTACTGTTCAAAAATAATGAGTGTAAGTTGATTGACTTTTGTTTCCAGGGAAGGCTTATGGGATTGGTGGTGGTTGAAGTGATTGGGTGGTGAAATTTTTGCCCATTTCTCCAAAGGGAATGGAGGTCTTAGGTGATGCCATAGTCATTAGCAAAACCAACACAGGAGGCATTCCTTAGGTTGATGGGATGGTTGTCTGTTTGAATGAGGATACTGGCTGGTGAGATGATAGTACTACTAATGTTGGCAGGATTTGGAATGGTGGCAGGCCATGCCCCCCAAGTCCCATGGTTGCACAATTAAGGACGAGGATACTAGGGAGGCTTCTTGTCTGGCTTGGGATCTGAGTTCCAATGCTTGGGCCATCATTGATTGACTAGGTTCCTTATATGTATGGGTGATTCTAGTGGCTCAAGGGTATGGGTGGTGCTTGCATTTATAGGGGAGGCTGTGCAAAATACTTAGCCATGACTGCAGTGACTGAATACAACTTGCTTATGAATTATTTATTCATGTTTTCAAACTTCGCTCTTGTAGTGCAAATAACTTTCCTGTATTAACTCTCCAGTGTGAAAGCAGGTCAACATTGCCATCTCTAGCGTTGAGGGTATGACTCGGGGATGTTGATGCTGAAGTATTGCCTTCTACTTCGTCAATAAGGAGGGCACTACTTGCTACCTTGTTAAGAGTATCCGAATCCTATACCTCTTTTCCAAGAGTGATGGGGTCCAAGAGTGTACTCATGTATACAACATGGTAGGGGCCAAATAATGATGGACTTCCTTTAGTATGTGGCCTAGATGCTCGAGAATGAGGTTCGTTACATGTGTACACCTTGGGGGAAGGAGTGTGGAGACCTGCAAAAGATACTTCGACGCTAAAGTCAATAAGAGTTCTAGTAGGATGCAATTACCAAATAAAGTGATATCATACCTGGTATGTTGTATTGAATGCCTTTATATAGGTTTTTGGGATTCTGTGACCTAGAATCTAAGACCGCTAAAAAAGGTTGTTTTCTCTTGAATGGTTAAATCTAGGAAACTTTTCCTTTTTAGAGTGGTGGGCTTAACCGAGTTAGATTGAGCTTGAAACCCTTAATGGGCCTTATTTTCCTAAAGTAGCATGAAGGCACAATGGGGCCCAAATTCATATAGTGGGTATCACCAGCAACAAAAAAGAGGTTAGGACCAATTTGTAAATATAATAGTTGGTTTAGGACTGATCGTGAAGTTTATCCTTTTTTATTTACTCATTCTTCCTCGTTAATGACATGGAAAACAAATCATTCTTTCTTTTCTTTATAACTAAATTGTGTTTAACAATTTTTCTACCAGTCAGAAACTATTTTTCCTTAATTTAATTTGTTTTATAAATTTTTTACAGTTAATGAATCATTTATATTATCAATCTTTTCTTTCCTTAAATTGAGTTTCAATGTAAATTCAGTCTTACTTATGGTTAGAGACCAATATGCAATGAATTATAAAGATTTAAGACTAATTTACAGTAAGATGAAGGTTAAGAACTAATTTGCAATAACAATTGAAGGTTTATGTGGTACTATTTTCTTAGAAGCAAATGTTCAAAGAAGTATATAAAAAATTACTAAGAAAAATTCCAAGCAAAAGCAAAGGATTTTATCAATCCACTTGATGCTTAATCACATTTGGACCACCATATTTTATCAATGTTGATCAGGGTGATTTAATCTAGATTTGTATTAGAAGTTAATTCAAATATTCAATCTATATGGATAAAGAGGATGGTTTTCAAATATTAAAATAAGGCAAAACATCAACATTAAAAAGTATGAACATTACTGTCTGATTTTTTTCTTTTTTGATAATTAAAAGTAAATCCTAATAGCCTAAGGATGAGAACACAGAGTTAAGGGAAAAGAGAATATGTGAAATCATGAGTCAAAGAAACATGCTGACAAGGCACTGACACTACTGAGCAGTGATCCAAGGTCTTTAGCTCATCTATGCTTGACGGACTAAACTTACCAAAACTTTATTGAGGGTCAATGTTCTACACAAGCCTTTCAAAACCTGTGTACAGTCTGTTAAGACGGTTATACATTTGAAAGAAGAAGATGAAGCAAGAGAAACAACCCTTTTAAAAGATCTCAATTCAGCCGATAATGCTAAATGAATAATGAGGCTCAATCAATCCTCTTCAGGAGCAGAGGGGGCCATTAAAATTCATCCATAGTCAATTTATGGCTGCAAGTCTAGGAGATTGTCACCAAGCAAAGTCTATAATAAACATTTTGAGTTTAGATAGTAGTTGAGCCAAGTTCCTAGTACCCCAAGAATGGCAAAGTGAATTAGGAGGAAAGAAACTAAAAATCAAAGTAAATGGAAGGTAGTCTTTGGTGACGCAAAGCTAATGAAACAGCACATCTATTCTAGTTATTACTGTTAGCAATTGAAGATGGCATTATGAAATACACACTCATATCTAGCCAGCCAAATAATCCAAATGGTATAGACTATGAAAAAGATCCAATCGAAATGTCATTTACTCTAGCCTACAAAGGCAACCACACATCAAATGATTATATATTTGAAGACAAAAGGTCAATATAAAAGGAACCTTAGATATCAACCAAGCTAGGACAACCCTATAATAGATGTAACATGGTCTCAAGTTCACAGTTACATCTAGGAAAAGATGAGTTCATAAACCCTTTATGATTTTTTAGGTTATCTTTCATCAGGAGAGCATAAAAAAAAAACACTTCCACTAGAAAATTTTGAACTTTTGGAGAATAATCAATCCTCAAATTCTCTTAGGAACCTTAGAGAATCCAACAAAGAAGGATAAGTGTTCAGTCGGGACCATTAGAGAAGATAAAAACAATGATGAGTTTCAAGAAAATGTTGGCGTGAAAGGATGATGCTTTGGTTGCTTCCAAAGGTTCATTTTCACATAAGGATATTGTTGTTTCTGAATTAGATTTCATGGCTTCCAAAAAAATTTTATGGAGCAATTAAATGGTTTAACGACTTGTGTCCAAAGTGCAAAAAGTTTAAATGAGTTGGCTATAAATCACATTAAAGTTGGAAGGTTGGAGAGGGTGTGTATAAATAAAAAGCCAAGTGAAAGTAAACTACATGAGTGATGGGCTATCTCAAATGGATCTCTTAGTTGTTGAGAGGATTGCCCAAAGGCAGTATATAAGGCGTACCCAGTAAAACTTACAAGTAAACCAGATATAGAAATAACGACTAGGGTTGCTGGTTCCATTATTATATATATATAATTTCAAGACCACAATGGATCTATGATAATATCGTTTATTTACAACGGAATAGTATACAAAGTCAACAGATCCCACTGAATGCAAAATAAGATTTATTATGGCTACACAAACTATTGAGGGTAGTTCTAGATCTGGTCCAAGGCGAACTGTTATATTATTTTGGAGATTTATAATTCTTCCGTTTTACTGGATGGAATTGCGATGAATTAGATTCACAAGAACCGTGAAGTCCGAGTTTTTCAATACAAATACAAAAAAAGTGAATATGTCTCGTATTTTAGCTCATTTTACTTTGGCAGTTCGACCGCAAAATTGATTTTTTTCTGTAGGCTGTTGAATACAGAAGGTTTTGTCAGAATTAATATCTAACACAAATCGGGCTCAACTAGGATTAAACTTAATGGGAAAAAAAGGACTATTGAAGTAGCAACAGTTGATTATAGGAAGTGTAGGTTTTTAGCTATTGACAAAATTATGGAGGCAAATGTTGAAGAACGGATTGAGACAAGTTTTGAGCTTGCTTTAACAGGGGGAAGGAGAAGAAAGCAGAAGAAATAAAAAAAAATCAATCAGAAGAGTACAAAGATATACAAACCCAGGAAAAGCAAGCAAGAATTAGTGTCTGATGATGAAATTAGAAGTAAGAACATGCAATTTTAGGAAGATTCAACAAAGGAAGATGAGTTAATATTAGTGGAAAGAAAAGCATGTCTAAAGGGGGAAAAAGTTCTTCAAACCATCAATAAAATGGGTTTGAACTTCAATGGAATCTTGGATGATCAACAAAGGAAAATTATGTAGATGGAGATATTGGACTTAGAAGCAGCGGGGCTAATAGTGCGCAATGAAGTTGACAATGCTGAATACCAGAATTCTATATAGCAATGTAAAAAAGAGAGCTCTATCTTTGTTTCACAATAAATAGAACTATGATATTGTATTGATACAACAAACAAAACTTTAATAGTTTGATGCTAGAGTTGGACAAAATTTTGGAAGGCTTAAGGCATAGATGTGATGTGGTGAATGTTGAAGGATCATTTAGAGCATTGATGGTGATATGGAATATAAGTGTTTTTGTGACTGACTCAATAATAAAGCGTCAAAGATTAATTTGTATGTAGGGAGTTTTTTGTGTTGTAGAATAGGGTCTCAATGCCCTAAATTAATTAGCTTGTAGACTTCTAGGGACTGTGATTTCATTTAGTTACAATTGACTAACCATTACTTGTCAATAAATTAAAACAATTTATGTGCAACTAGTTACTTAGCCTACCCTACAAGAAGATATACATGCATTTTTTCCTGGCAATACAACTCAAATAAATAAACCAAGTAGTGAATACATTGCTCAAGCATTTCATTTCAAACATATTTAAAATGTGCCAAGACAACAAATCATATGTTACTTAAACTTCAAAAAATAGTTTGTGTACTATTTTTAACCCTACCATGCACCCAAAAGTAACTGAAGTATCATATATCACAATGCATCCTAATAAAGGCAATTTCTTAGTGCACAAGGTACTCTATATATATGGAAAAAAGCATAATCAAGATCCATCACTTGAGCTATACTTTTAAGCTGTCAAGCTCAAAGTGCAATTCCTTCAATTATCGTTGTGCAACATTAACCTCTAAATTGTCAAGGCATAAACAATTAGTTAGTACAAATGTTAGCTTATAAGTAATTTAGAAACACAAAGTTCCATATAAAATAAGTAATTGTAAAAAATAGAAACTTAACCCACAACTATCTACTTAGTTATTGGGCCTATGGTCAGTAATTGTACAGATAAGCTTAAAGGAGTGAGTATGCTATCGTACTCAGTGATGGTCCCTTAGTACCTACAAAGAAACTCAAATAAGAATGTATATATGGCAAACAACCAACCAAACATCCAATAAACAACCACAAATAACAAAATAATAACAAATGCAATGCATGTATGAATGATATGCAACATACAACACTTGGGACTTTTAACACCATAAGTTGTCTTAAACTTGCCATGAGCTTAAATGGTGGAGATACTTGAGACACTAGCCCACTTATCCCAAATCCTTTACCTCTGTTAAGTCCTGCTTATAAATCCTAGAATAGGTCATCACTCATTCTCGCCAGTTACCCATTTTTCCCTTACTTATTATGCAAATTTAATCACCTTAGTGAATTTACTACACCAAGTTCTTCAAACTTGACTCGGGCACCCTTAGTGGACCTACTTGATGGAATAGCCCAAGCTACACTGCAAGCACCTAAGGACCTTTTGGTGATAAGCTCGGGACCAATGACAAGAAGGCATGCTAAGGAGGTCCAAGTTACACTTTCAAGTTTGGTTTTATAGTTTCTTGGACACTTGGAGTCTGTATATGCAGAGCATGTGCAAGAGAACACCCAAGAGAACACCCAAGGCACCGTTCATTCCTACATGAATATCTTGAGTGTTGTGAATGCATAGGCAACCAAGGTAGGTAGAAACTCCTCTAATATGTCCTATGGACCTTAGGAAGTAGCCAAGCAAGGCCATGGATGAAAATGATGAAGATAGCATGTAGAACCCATGAGGATCCCAAAATTGAGCCAATGGGGCTTCCTAGGGCGCACTAGAGAAGGCCTAATGTGACAAGGGTGCTTCTAAATTTTTCTAGTTTATTTCATTGGTTTTGAGTATATTAAAGCAAAATTTTCATGCATTTTCTTGTTGTTTTTGGAATTTTTTGAGTGTTAGCACTCTTAAACCTAGGAAGATTTGTATCTTAACCTAGCTTAGGACTTCTAGTTCTTTTAGGACTTGTTCCATTCAACTTTTAGACTTTTAAACCTTATAAGTACGGCCCTTGTATACTGTTTTCATAACAAGTAATCATTAATATAAAGTTATTTCCTTGAAAGTTTCTCTCATTAGTTCTTATTGAACTTATTTTTGGCACATAAAAACTTAACTAGTTTTTTTTGTGTGTTTTGATATACTTCTCATTTTTATTCATAGGTTGAATAGAGGTAGGGGTTTCCTAGCTCCTGAATTGTTTTTGTGGAGCTTCATGAGCATCTTCGGGCATTTCTTGGTCTTATACCAATAAGGTTCCTATCATTACTTACTAGGCCTTTTAGCTTGGTTGGGACTCCCTTAAGGTCTACTCCAATGCCTCAGGGTCCATGACCTAATACTTAGGTTATTAAAGAAATTGAACCCTACTTAGCCCTACTTGGCACCTTAATTCTACTCTAAGGTGTCCTTACTTATCCACCAAACTTAGCCATCCTAAACCACCCACTTAATTATCCTACTTAATTGATGCTTAAAAATATCTTAGAAGTGATTTAGAAACTTAATTTGAGCATGCTAATGCCTTGGGATTACATGGGAAACCTTTAATTAACATTTAAGTGGCATATAAGTCAAAATTGGGACAAGACAAGTGTGGTGCGATGGCACCCCAGATTTGGTGTGATGGCAACACCATTTTGGATCCTTTTTTGGTATTAGTTCGGTCGCACTAGCCACAAAGTGTGATCATAGAACCCTTGGAGGTGCGCCTGCATTTTTACTTCATGCCCTTTTTTCATGCCTTCTTATTTCTAACTTGGTTTTATGCACTTCCAAAAATTTAATCACCTTAAATATCACTTCTAATCCATAAATCAAGCATGAAATGCATCAAATTAAGTTGAAACAACTTAACCCTTTTACCTCAAATTGAAACCAAAGCATGATTAATGCAAACAAGCCATACAGAGCTTGCTTGGGCACAATTTATTTCCTTTGAGTTCCAAGCCAAAATCCAAGCAAAATGGACATCCCAAGTATTAAATTAAGACCATTCTTAACCATATTTCAAGCTTAGAAACAACTTAACCCCATGGATAAAACTCACCATTAGGTTTGAAGCCAAAACTTGCGGGAGACGAGGCAAATGCACCCAAACCACAAAAAATAGGCTAGAGGGTTGATGTATATGCTTTTGGACATTCAATTTTGCATGAATTTTGTGAGATTTGAAGAAATGATGCAGATGAATTATGAAGGAAAGAAATATAAGAAAATGGCTTGGGAAAGAGGTGATAAATAGTTGTTTTCTTTTGTTTCAAATATCGTCACCTACTCCCTCTATATTTTTTTCCATAATTTCCTCCACCCACTAAAATAAGGTTTAGTTTATTTGTGGTTACAAACACTCTCTATTCATTCATCCCACTTGTTTCCATGGGTAAATCATTTCCTTGCCCCTAACTTTTTTACCTTTTTTCCATAATAAGACATAATAGGCACTTTAGTCCCCTAACTTTCATTCTTGGTTCTAATGGTTAAAGTAACTCATGGCCTGAACATATTTAGTCAAAATTACAATCACGCCACTCACTTGGGTCAAAATTATCATTTTGCCCTTTTACACTTTGGTGTCATTTGACACTTAGGAACTCAACACAACCTTACTTGGCATGTTTTTCTTGCTTAGTAAAAAACTTATTTGAGGCATTCAAATAAAAACACTTTAATTAAATGTACTTACTGGGTCAAAGTAAGTCATTGACTAAGAGAGCCATCATTTTTTATGGAGTCAAAGTTCAAATGAAACTTAGCATCAATATTTGCACGTAACAATGATAAACTTAGAAAAAATTGTGGAACAAAATTTTTAGTACTAAAGCAACAATTGAATGAAAGCTGGATAATAGGTGGGGATTAAAATGAAGTGTTGATGGCTGAGAAAGAATCATCTATGGTTGATCTAAATATTAGTACCAAAAAGTTGCAGGATTTTGTAGGAAAGCTAGAATTTATGGATGTATTATGGTTGGGGATTCATTTACCTAGTCAAACAATCAAGAGAAGCTTGTATAGATCAGGTTGGACAAATTTTTCACATTCTCAAGTGTATTTTGCAAATTTCAATCAATGCAACAGTGGATTGTCAAATCCTTTTTTTTTAGTCATAATAATGTCTACCTTGGATGGAATAAGGTTGACTGAGGGCCCATTCCTTTCAAGATTTTCAATTGGTAGTTAGAACAAAAGGATTTGTGAGGCAGCTCATAAAATCATAGGAGAAGGCTTGTAAGGGACTTTGTACTTAACCCGATATGCGTATTCTTAGGACCCTCAATTAATCAGGATTTGGTGGTCGTGTGCTTAAACACTAATGGCTAAGTCAACAACTGTGTTACATTAAAACTTTTTATGCTACTAGTTGTTTAACCTTAGCTCATGTGAATGTATGATTTACTTTGGCATAAATGAAGTAATCCAAAAATAAAGCTTTTCAAGGTTCTCTATGGCATTTATAAAACATCTTAAAGCACATATTGAAGTCACAAAAGAGAGTAACTTAGTCTACAAGTATCAAACTTTATGTACAACAAATACTTAACTTATTTACATCCAAAAGTATTTATAGTGTCCACAAACACCAGTAAGTCTTTATACATGGTCATACCAGAGGCATTTTTAGGCACACTTGACTTCCATGTATTTACAACAAGCTTAAGATCATAAAAAAACTTTTCCCACTTGCCTTAAGCACACTAACAATAACAGTGGGAAAGTGTTCACTTATTTGTGCACCTTTAGCCTGAAACTGTAAAGCCAACAATTTATGTAATTCATACTTTAACGAGTCAATTGCATAAATGGTCCCTAACCTTCAGTTATTGTTTCATTTTAATCCCTAACCTATTAGATGTTCTATTTTGGTCCTGAACCTATGATAATTGTTTCTTTTTGGTCCTTCACTAGATGAAATTTATTAACTCAGAATAATTGTTTGGTATAAATTTTTGAAATTCTAATTTAAATATTCAGTAACTGTCTTCCAGTAAATTTAAACAGTTTAATATTTTTTGACAGTAAATAGACAATTTAAATTAGTATTTTCTTTCTTTCTAAATGAAATAATTTTAATTTACAAAGAGAAAAAAAAGGTGATTTGAATTTTTCATTAATTGTAAAAATATTATTATATAGATTAAATTTATTATAAGATAGTTACTGGATAGTTTAAATTATGATCTAAAAAGTGCTTATTAGACAAATACTTTGATTTAACAAGTTTCATCAAATTGGGACCAAAATGAAATGTTTTCAATAGATCTAGGAGTAAAATAACATTTTTAACAATTTAGGACTAAAACAGAACATTTAATGGAAACAATGAGTAAAGGTTATAGACCATTTATGAATTTTACTCATACTTTAACATTTGCAAGCTAAACTTGTAGAACCAATTCTTTTAAGCTAATACCTATACAAAAACTTGTTAACAACCTTTCAGTGTGCATTAGGCTTACCGGTATTAAAGTTTGCATAAATGTGACATTTAAAGAGGTGAAAATTCATAAATTCTCAGTCAGGAATTTAAATAACTACAAAGTAAAACTTAGGACAGGTATATACAACAAATACATACATATATATACACCTTAAAGTGAGCTCAAATGTCCCTAAGGTCTTAACTAATGGCCACCAGAAAATGTTTTATTATACGAACCTAACCTCAACCTAGTCCTACTTCTTTGCAAGAACTTTGTTCTTGCCTTAGCAAGATATTAACTTTTTCTTTCTTACCCTTAAATCACATGGTATAGGAGTTACTTAGACTTGGTGGCTCAACATTCTAAGCTAGATAGCTTAGCTAATGTGCCTTAGAAGTTCAAAACCCCTCTTGAGAATTTAGCACTTCTAAACTTACATAAGGCCTACTTACTTACTTACTTTGTAAGCCATTTCTTGTCCACCTTTAACCACCTTAATTAATGCATTTTGGAAAACTTATAATGCAAAAACTTATAATGCATCAATTTACACTTACTTAAACTTGAAATCACTTACCTTAGATTATTTAATATTTGCAAGCACAATACCCTTAGCCTAAGTCTTAATTTTGAGTCACCCTTAGGATCCTTCGTAGTAGCTTAGTTCATGGATCTAAATTGATCAATTATAGCACAACTTAAGCCATAATTTAAGTGAATTAAACATGTAGAAACTGTTGACTTTCATGCAATTTAAGCAAAAGAAAATTGTAAGAGAGAGAGATTTATTTTTAGCAAATGACAAAATAGTGAGATAATTTTTAGGGTGTTTAGGAAACACTTAAGTTCCACTATTTTGAGTTTATCTCATATCTCTAGAATTTTTTATCTAGAGAAGATTCTCTCTTTGTAAGCCTACTATTTTTATAGTGGAAGAAAATCTCAGAGTTTGTCCAGTGGACGTAGCCCTAAAATTAAGGGTGAACCACGTATATTTTCTAGTGTCATTTTTACTAATCATCTTGCCCTCAGAGTTATCACTTGTTGTGCATCCCCAACAATTGGTATCAGAACAAGGCTCGGTGTTTATATTTACTTATCGTAAGCTTTGTGGTTGCCACTGAAAAGTGCATCCTTCACATCAGAAAATAAGTTAGATTATTATTCACCATTTTTGCTTGATACTAGATATTTATTATCATCATGGAACCCAAGACCAGCAAGATGATTAGTTTGAACGGCTCGAATTACCACATATGGAGAAGCAAGATGAAGGATCTCTTATATATGACGAAGATGAACTTGCCCATGTTTGGTACAACCAAACCGGAAGACAGATCGGAAGAAGAATGAGCATTTGAGCATGAACAAGTATGTGGTTTCATCCGACAATTTGTCGAAGAGAATGTCTACAGTCACATATCTACAGAAACTCATGCATGAACACAATGGAGCAAGCTTGAAGAGCTGTACACTTAAAAAACCGGCAACAACAAATTATTTTATCTGACAAGATTGTTTTAGATAAAATGCCGGGAAGGTTCATCCATGATAGATCATCTAAACAATTTGCAAGAAATCGTGGAACAGTTTTCCATGATGAGTATAAAGTTTGACAACAAGGTATTCGCTTTTATAATGTTGGCCTCATTACCAGAGTCTGGGGAGACTTTGAGAATTTCACTTACAAATTCTACACCAAATGGTGTAGTAAATGTGGAATTCGTCAAAAGTGGAATCCTGAATGAAAAGATGAAATGAAGATCACAAGGATCTTCTTCATCACAATCAGACCTCTTTGTAGCAGATTCTAGATTGAAAGGTGAGACTCAAGGGCTAGAGCCAAGAGATAAGAGCAAAAGAAAGTCAAACAAGAATGCAAAAATTGAATGTCATTACTATAGAAAATGGGCACATCAAGAGATTTTGCCGAAACTCAAGCAAGACCAAACGAAAGGCAAAGGACTGAAAAAGGATGACAGCAGTGATGATGAACAAGCAAATGTTGCCGATGAGTTCAACATTGTCCTTGATGATGATATTGTCAATCTTGCAACTTATGAGACAAGTTGGGTAATTGACAGTGATGCTACCATTCATGTCACTTCTCGAAGGGAATTCTTCTCATCTTACACACCTAGCAATTTTAATGTTATGAGAATGGGAAATGAGGGTCTTTCACAAGTTGCAGGAAAAGAAGATGTTTCCCTGGACACCCAGAATGGTACACGGTTAGTCCTGAAAGATGTCAGGCATGTTCCAGATTTGCGCCTGAATCTGATTTCAGTAGGCAGACTTGATAATAAAGGTTACTGAAACGCCTTCTTTAATGGTTAGTGGAAGCTGACAAAAGGAACCCTGGTGGTGGCTAGAGGAATAAAGAACTCAAAACTGTACACGATGCAAGCAAAGGTTTCTCAGGATGATGTGAATACAGTGGAGAATGACAGTACAGTGGAGTTATGGCGTAAATGAATGAGTAACATGAATGAGAAAAGCATGACTCGTCTTGCCAAAAAGAAGAAGTTATCTAGACTAGATTAGGTCCACTTGAAGAAATATGCTGATTGTCTGGTAGGAAAGCAAAACAACGTGTCTTTCAAAAGTTCCCCTCCTTCCAGAATGAAGAATGTGTTAGATTTGGTACACTTATACCTGCGTGGGCCAATGCCGAAGTCACTTGATGGTGCTCGGTACTTTGTGACTTTCATTGATGATCATTCTCGAAAAACATAGGTATACACTTTGAAGTCAAAAGATCAGGTGTTAAAAATTTTTAAGCACTTCTAACCTTGGTTGAGAGGTAAATCAGCAAGAAGATGAAGTGCATACGAATAGACAATCGTTGAGGGTACGTTGGACCATTTGATGCTTACTGCAAAGAGCATGATATCTAACATCAGACAACACCTCTTAAGACACCACAATTAAATGGTTTAGCTGAGATGATGAATAGAACTTTGATGGAGAGAGTTAGATGTTTACTCTCACATGCAAAGTTATCTCAGATGTTCTAGGGTGAAGCATTGCTAGCAACTGCTTACGTGTTGAATCTTTCACCGAGTGTCCCTCTATAGTATGATGCTCTGGAAAAAGTATGGTTAGGAAAGAATGTCTCCTATGACCATCTACGAGTGTTTGGCTGTAAAGCCTATGTGCATATTCTGAAATATGAGAAGTCTAAACTTGACATCAAAACACAACAATGTGTGTTTATTGGCTATGGCTAAGATCAATTTGGCTATAGATTTTATGATCCAGCAACGAAAAAGCTTGTTAGAAGCTGTGAAGTTGTATTTATTGAAGATCAGACCATTGAAGATATTGAGAAAGTTGAGAAGGATGCTTCAAGATCTGATGGTAGTTCAACAGATTTACAGTTGATTCCTCCAACGACAGTGCAAATACAAGTTGGAGATGATGTACAAAACGATCAACCGCAGGAAGGTGATCATGATGCTCCCATTGAGAATGAACCAGGTAATGTTGATAATGATGGTGTTCATTAACAACCACCAGCAGTAGTGAGTTCTCCAATTTTAAGGAGATATAATAGAGTCAAACAATGCTCTATTAGATATCCTGAAAATGAGTATGTGTTATTGACCGATAGGGGAGAACCAGAGAGCTTTGAAGAAGCTATGGATGATGAACACAAGGAAAAATGGATTGACGCCATGCAAGAAGAAATGAGATCCTTGCATGAGAATAAAACCTTTGAGCTAGTGAAGTTTCCAAGAGACAAAAAGGCTTTGAAAAACAAATGGGTATTCAAAATCAAGTCTGAAGAATCCAATTCACAATCATGGTTCAAAGCCAGATTAGTTGTCAAGGGCTTCAGTCAAAGGAAAGGTATTGACTTTGATGAGATTTTTTCGCCGGTTGTGAAAATGACATCCATCCATACAGTTCTAGAACTTACAGCAAGTCTCAACTTGGAGATTGAGCAGATGGATGTAAAGAATGCCTTCCTACATAGTGACTTGGAAGAAGAAATATACATGGAGCAGCCAGAGGGTTTTGAAGTAAGAGGAAAAAAGGACTATGTTTGGAAGCTAAAGAAAAACTTGTATGGTTTGAAACAAGCACCCAGGCAGTGGTATAAGAAGTTTAAGTTTGTTATGGGGGAGCAAGGTTACAAGAAGACTACTTTAGATCACTATGTGTTTATGCATAAATTCTCTGATAATGATTTCATTATTCTATTGCTTTATGTGGATGACATGTTGATTGTTGGCAAGAATATTTCCAGAATTTATAGCTTGAAGAAACAGTTGAGTAAGTATTTTGCTATGAAAGACTTAGGGCCAGCAAAGCAAATTCTTGGCATGAAGATAACAAGAGATAGTAGCATTAAGAAACTGTGGCTATCACAGGAGAAGTACATTGACAAGGTACTTCAAAGGTTCAATATGGACAAGGCTAAAGCGGTTAGTTGTCCTCTTGCTAATCATTTTAGATTAAGTTCCAAACAATGCACTTCTACAGACAAAGAAAAGGAAGAAATGGAAAAAGTTTCATGTGCCTCAGTAGTTAGAAGCTTGATGTATGCCATGGTATATACACGGTCGGATATTGCTTATTCAGTTAGAGTAGTGAGTAGGTTCCTTTCAAATCCTTGTAAGGAACATTGGGCTGCAGTGAAATGGATTTTCAGGTATCTTCATTGTACTTCCAAAATGTGTTTATGTTTTGGAAATACAAAGCCTATGTTAGTTGACTACACAGATGCAGATATGGCTAGCGATGTTGACTCAAGAAAATCTACATCAGGTTAACTGATTATATTTGCAAGGGGAGCTGTGCCATGGCATCCAAAATTACAGAAATGTATTGCTCTTTCAACAACAGAGGCAGAGATTATTGCAGCAATGGAAGCATGTAATGAGTTGCTGTGGATGAAGAAGTTCTTAAAAGAACTTGGTTTCCACCAGAAGAAATATGAATTGTTCTGTGATAGTCAGAGCCCAATTCATCCTGGTCAGAATTCATCTTTTCATTCCAGATCGAAGCACATTGATGTAAGATATCATTGGATAAGGAATGCATTGGAGATGAAGCTATTACAGCTTGAGAAGATCCATACAAATGAAAACGGATCTGATATGTTGACCAAGATTCTACCGAGAGAAAAGTTTGAATATTGCCAATTGGTAATAGGAATTATAGAACTCCCACATGAGGCGAGAGAGGGAAATTGTTGACTTTCACACCCCAAGTGGGGTTCTCATTTTTTTTAGTTTTTCTTCTTTTCTTTCTCTTCATTTCCGTTGTCTTTTTTCTCTTTTTCTTGGTCAAAATTGTGGCTGGCAGGGAAACAGCTGCAACTAATGCAGCAAAGTTTGAAAACAAAGAAGATATAGACTAGGTTCAGCACCGTAATTGCTAAAAATTGGATGGGAGCAACACGGAACCTTGGCTATAAATAGCCATTCATTCTCCTCCTTCAGTGCACTTCGGTGAAGCTTGCTTATTTGTAAGGAGAAAAAGAAAATTGTAAGAGAGAGATTTATTTTTGCGAAATGACAAAATAGTGAGATAATTTTTGAGGTGTTTGAGAAACACATGAGTACCACTATTTTGAGTTTATCTCATACCTCTAGATTTTTTTATCTAAAGAAGATTCCCTATTTGTAAGCCTACTATTTTTATAGTGCAAGAAAATCTCAAAGTTTGTCTCATGGACGTAGCCCTAAAATTGAAACTGAACCACATAAATTTTCTGGTGTCATTTTTACTAATCATCTTGCTCTCGGAGTTATCACTTGCTGCGCGTGCCCAACAGAAATAGCCCTAAGTTAGTCCCCTTGATTCCTAGCCCTTATACACTAGTTCATAAGCAAGATAATGACAAACTAAAGCCAACCAAACCACTAGAATGAAATAGCCACCATATGGAACTAGTTAGAACCGAAATTCCACTTCAAAATGCACCATCATGATTTCAATTGTCATTAAAAAACCTAGGTTGTTTTTCTTGCTCCCTGGCTTATATAAACGCAAGTTCTTAAGCAAGTTAAGGACATAAAAAACCATAAAACCCCCTAGTACACTGTATCAATGTTGGATTAAAAGGAATCGAACCCTATCTTGGTGGAGTAGCTTTGGCTCCAATTACACTTAGTTCTAGCACTTACCTCTTTTGTTTCTTATCTTGTTTACACCACAAATTAAGCTTCAAAGCCAAGAAACACACCAAGGAACCATCTCAGCAATAAGTTCTACCCTCAAAATCGCATGAACAGTAACAAATTTCAAAACAAGCTCAACAAGTTCTGACCTCAACAACAAAGCCAAGGCCAGCTTCCATAAGGCCTCAAAGCACATTGAGCACCTTTATATCCCTCTTGGATGGGCTTAAAATGGCATCTCTAAAGCTTGCAAGGACTGGAAATGGCTGCTTGGGAAAGGGCTTTTTATGGCTTTCTAATTTTGCGAAAGAAAGAATGGTATCTTATTAACTAAGACATTTCTAGTAATGTTTTGGGACTTGGGCAATTTCACCCAAAATTATTCCCTTTTCGCTAACTTGCTCCCAAACTTCTTCTAAATGCTAAAATAGGTTGATTTCCATCCAAATAACTTGAAGGGTAATGTTTTGTAACATTTTTCACCTATTGAAAATACCAAAATATCATTTTTTGGCCAAATTTTGACTAAACGATCAATTTTGCTTTTTTAAGCTACTTGACCCTCTAATCTGAGATTTGTCTTGAAAATAAATATTCTAAGTATATAAAATTGCTAAATTAACTAAGATTACCTCAATAATTTTGGTTTTGAGTCTTGGAAAGCCATAACAAGGCTAATGTGGATACTAGGACTAGAATGAGTCTATGAAACTAAAAATTAGTAAATGAACATTTGAATAAAAATATGGACAATTGTGGGGAAAAAAAACAATGTGGAGTTAAAAGAGACTGAAGAAGAATTCTTAAGACTTGAGAAGCTAAAAAAGTCTCAACTAGAGGATAAAAAATTATGCAAGGTGTGGAATAAAACCAAAAAGAAGCTATAGGCCTTAAAAAACTGAGAAATTTCATCAACTTACCAGAAATCTAGATGTAAATGGTTAGAGTTGAGGAGACTACAACTCTAAGTAGTTTCATTTTTTAATGCACAATAGGATTGGATCAAATTGTGTATCTTCACTTTTAATTGATGGGAAGAGCTTGGACGATCCAACAGCTGTTAAGAAGGTTGTCACTTACTTTTTTTAGCAACTCTTTTTAAAAAATTAATATGGTCATTTTCTGAAGCCTTTTGAAGGTTTAATGATTGGATAATTACCATGAGGTTTAGTTAAACCTATAATTTTGTCTTCATTGTTTTAAACAACTACACTTACCCTGTAAAAAGTTAACTCTGTTAGTGAAAATTAAGACAAAAAATGTAGAACTTTGTTTTACATTCTAGCCTTTTTTTGCTTGACACCTTTTGCCACCAAACTTCTGCATCTGATGAATTAGTACCCCTAAACTTCTTTGCTCAATCCTATTGCCCTTCCCTGCCCCTTCTTTGCCTCCTCACCCGATCATCGCCAAGCCCTTTGCCACCATCATCAAGTGGAACTAGATTTGTGTCACTTTGCACGTCCTGCCCCACTTTCCTTCAAGACTGAGATCAGGTCCAACAAATACCAGTTCTTCCACTTAACTAACGGTGAAAAGAACGAACCTCTCTGTTGTTCGATTCTAACATGATCCTAAACGCCACCAATCATTCCCCGCCTCTTATTCTCTGTAATTCTCTCCCTTTATGGAATGTAGTACTTGAGTCACTAGCCGACTCAATCTGCCTCTCAGGTGTTCGACCCTAGAAAAGTTAATATCGCCCAGGTCCAATTCACAGACTCCCTCGGCTTCTTTCTTCTGGCCTCAAATTTGTCCTTGTAAATCGAACAATTCCTGTCACTTGATCCATCCCTTCGTTCGATTTTAACAAAATGCAATGCTTCGGTGGTTGAAGGTGGTGTCGGAGGAGGACCTGGGCTAACCCTATTCGTCAACTCCTCCCAGTCTGTCACTTGAGATATAATTTCTTGGCAGCGACCAAGTTAGGATTTTGTTGATGAGGGTCGACAAATTGTAGTGTGATCCATGACCTGTTTGCAGGACCCAGTTCTTACCGTCTTTGATCAATTCACCACTGCTGTCAAGAATGAGGACACTCGACATCTTGTATAATGATTAGAGAAGAGAGTAGAAAGGTTTAATGATAGGTCTAGTTGAAAATAGGACCCAACTCGTTAGATCTAGAAGTTAGGAGGCAAAGTTTTTATAAAATAAATTTAAGAAGATAAAACAGGTATTTCCTCTTTTTCTGTCTAACAGTTAATCAGTAAGTTAACGGGGAAAATGTAGGTATTTGAAATAGTGGGATAAAAGCGTAGGTTTGACTAAACTACAAGGGAATTTTGGTAATTTTCTCAAAATATTGAGAGGCTTTTCTTCTTAGAAGAGGTTAAAAATGTTGTTCGGAGTAGCGATGGGCACAAGGCACCAAGTCTTGATGGTTTTGACTTCAAATTTTTCAAAGAAAATTAGGAGAAGGTGAAGGCTAACAATATGAAGTTCATGGTGGATTTTCATTGTATTAGGAAGCTTCTAAGGGCAGTAAACTCATCTTTTGTAGCCTTAATACTAAAGGTTTGTCCATAAGTATTCAGTGATTTTAGACCTATCTCTTTCATTTGGAGTGCGTATAAAAGTCTTTTAAAAGTGTTAGCAGTAAGGCTGAAAGGATTTATGAAGAATGTTATGGGAGACTCATGGTGCACATTCACTAAGGGCAAACAAATCTTAGATTGCGTGTTTATTACCAATAAGGTGGTGCATAGTTAAAAAACTTCAAGAGAAAATGGTTTAATTTTCAAAGTTGAATTTGAAAAAGCATATGACTCAATAAAGTGGAGCTATCTTGATGAGGTGATGAAAGAAATGTGTTTTGGAAATTTATGGAATTCATGGATCATGGAGTACATGGGCACAATAGATGTATCGATGTCAGTTCTAGTCAAAGGTTCCCCAACTCGTTAATTTCACACGAAAAGAGGGTTGCATCATTGCGATCTGAACTCTCCATATCTTGTGAATTTGGTAAGTGAAGGGCTAAATGTGTTGGTGCAAAAATGAAGGTCTCTAACATTGTTCTTGGGGTCAATGTCACTCTTTATGAAGACATAGAAGTAAGACATCTATAGTTCATTGATAACGCATTGCTTTTTTGCAATGGCTAACTGGAAAACCCAAAAAATATAAAAAGAATAAACTAAAATAAATAAGAAGAAAAGCATGTTGTATGGTATAAATATGGAGGGAAGTTTGCTAGAACAATGGGGTAAGAAGATAGGATGCTCTCAAGGTACGATTCTTTATATTTATATATATATATATATATGGTTGCCGATCGATACTAATCCTCTTTCGATCAAAACATGGCAACTAGTTCTAAAGAAATTTAGGGCTAGGATGAGTGAATGAAAAGAAAAACCTATTTCAAGAGTGAGACAGGCTACACTTATAAAATCAATGTTGAATAGCTTACCATTATATTATTTCTCTTTGTTTTTTGCCCTAGTAGGTGTAATAAAAAAAATGGGAAAAATTATGCAGAAATTTCTTTTGGTGAAATGAATATGGAGCTAAAAAGCTTATTCCAATCTCTAGGAACATTTTAACTAAACTAAAAGTAAATGGATGATTAGGACTAGGTGACCTTCGAAAGAAAAATGAGGATTTGTTGAAAAACTGGGTGTGGTGATTTGAAAATGAGTCTGGAGTGACATGGAGGACGCTTTTTAATGCAAAATATACAAATTTTTTTGTTGAGCTGATACCAAAGGATTTGAAGAAAAACAGAAAATGTTTGGTTAAGAATTACAAGATCATTGGAGGAGATGAGTAAATATAATGATTTGATGAGGGTAGTTACAGTTGGAAATATAAATAATGCTTACTTTTGGTTTGACCATTAGGTGGAGGGGTGATTCTTAAAAATAAACTTTCAAGAATTTATGCACTTGCTCTTACACAGGAATGGAGTAATTAGTAAGTTTGTGTTAGGAAAAAAAATCCCTAATTACCTATCATGCGTAGTGGAATACAAATGAGATAAAGCAAGCAAATATAAATTTAACGTGGCTTAGCTCTTAATTAACTTACATCCACAGATAAGAGAAATCTACTTAAACAAAATATAGAGATTACAGTCTCTTTTATATTACTGGTAACCTCATAATCTTACCCTCACACAATTATAAGATATGAGAATCATAACAAGTTTTTCATCCAAGTTCTCTCTAGCCTATAGACCTCTTCTTTCTCCTAAACATCACATTATGTCTTTTAACAACAATTGGTTTTTCTCTCATACATAAAACTCTACCATAACATGCCTTTTTATAGGCTACCATAAACCTAAACCACATAAAAATAAGAAAACTAAAATTAAATCCTAAACAAAAATAAAATCCTTAAGCTTCTTAAATTTGAGCCAACAAACCCAACAATCTCCACCTTGGCTCAAATTATTCACTATGAATATGAACATCACGAACACATGATCATGATCATAGACACATGCCACGAATATTGCCAAACATGAACACATCAATGAATACACATGAGTTTGAACAACATTAATATGACTCTACAGAACAACATCACAAACATCAATATACAAGAACAAAATCAACAATCTTCAAACTTGTACTACGCCATCAGTACCACACCATTACCAAACATCCCTAAGATGATTCCCCGAGGCTTTGTTGCACTACAAACATGCAACACTTCATTACAGTACAAATGACCAAATTGAACCATCTAGGACAATTCCCTAGGTTTCACCACAACAAAAACAATCTTTGAACTTTAAACCGTCATCAGTTCCAAACGGTCCACCATGCCAAACATCAAACTATATGCTCCACCATGTCAGGACTAAACCATAAACTTTGATACCACTTGCACCCACTACACGTAGTGGGATACAAACGAGATGAAGCAAACGGACACAAATTTAACATGGTTTGGCTTTTAACTATCCTACATTCACAGATGAGAGAACTCCACTTGAATAAAATATGAAGATTACAATAGAGGCATGCCCTTAGTTTTTATACTGGCCTATAGATCCTCCTTACACACTATTAATAACCTTATAATCTTGCCCTCATATAATTACAAAATATGAAAATCACAAAAGGTTTCTCATCTGCTGCATTTTAGCAGTTGTAACCCTAGTATAAGTTGTCGCAAGTAATAAAATTTTGGGAGTCCGAGTGTCAAACCACATGGAAATGAACTAAGAAATACAAATTAAATATTTTTAACAAAGAAGGTTTTGGTGCAAAGTGTGAACAAGTGTTGATTAAAAACTCAAATTCAAAGAAATAGCTAAGGTTAGGGGGGATCCACTTTTAGTATATTAGTTATGATTAATTTTAGCCTATTTTACCACTCAACTGGGATCCACACATAAAGAAGGTCCCAATTGGAGAATTTAGTAATCAAATTTCAGAATTGTTAGGCATGAGTTAATATTAGCTTTCATTGATCTTATAATGCTAACACTTGTAAATGGGTTTAAGTATCCATCATGTTAACCTTTGAGTACAATAACTCAAGATTACAATATAGCCGGCATAGCCATGTTCTACAGAGGGAATCAAGTAACTTTTGTACCGATGATTTGACTATGATGAATCAAGACTTTCACTTAACATAGAGGTTAGTTAAATCGATTAAGAAAGTAAATACTGTTAATGTTGTAATCCATTTAAATCAACTGTAACATTTATACCAAAAGCTTCACCCTTTCACCTTAGTAAAAGAAAAATTAGTTAGCTATGAAAAGAGTAAACAACATATATAAAGATGAAATAAACATAGATTGAAAGATCAAATGAAGAACAAAAAGAAAAACACGTTAAACAGAGTTTCGGGATTGAAAATAAGGACAACACTAAAGAAAAAAAGCTAACATTGATACAAGAACTCTAAAATGGCCTAAGAACCAGACTCCCTTCGTCCTCCCCATAAGCTGCCTACTTATATAGCATTGGGGTAGGTGAACTAGTAAATAGTATGCTAGAATAGTAAAAGGTAGGTAAATACAAATCAACAAAGGGGAGCTGAAACTTCTTTTAATTTTTCGACCATTATACACATCGATTTAGCTCTTCCTCAAAACATGAGATTTGTAGATCTTTTCTTTAGCTTCAAAATAATAGCTTGATCATTTAAAACTAACATCTATAGTTCAAGTTATGATTTTTCTGCCAAAATTGCTTTTCAACACACGGCAGAATAGATAGTCTCATTTATAATTAGATTTCGGCAATAAAAAAAATTAAACTTGCTCTTGGCATGTGAAGGAGAATTGAAGATCTATGTGTTGGCTTTCAGATAAATTTAAAATCAATTAGTTCCGACATCTACAGCTCCAGATTAATTTTTCTCGTGAAGGATCACAAAGTGATAATTTTATTCACCTACAAAAAAAAACAATATTTTATAAATATGGATGAATAAGAACTCATGTATGAACAGTTGCCACTGTATGAAGAGTAACCCATATATGAACAGTAACCCCTGTGTATGAATAGTAAATACATATATGAATAATGAATATGCATGAATAGTAACCAGGTGGAATAACTGCTCAAATTACAGAAATTAATCATACTCAAAGTGTATAATAATGATTTAAACCTTTAAAAGCTATACACTTATGAGTATTCATCATTGTCCTAGCTTTCACTGGCCTCTGGACTTCTTTTTCCTTATAAAACCTCACATCTTGCCTTTTTACAATAATTAGTTTTTCTCTCATAGTCAAAACTGTACCATAACCTATCATTTTATAGACTACACACAAGCCCAAACAGCATCAAAATATGAAAAACTATACCTTAAACAAGTAGGAAAACTAAAACTCAATCCTAAACAAAATAAAAATCCTTAAGCTTCTTGAATTTAAGCTAGCAAACCCAACAGTTTGATTGTTGGAATGGTGGACTATGGATGTGAGATATTGAACTTCGAAGATTAGTTTTTTATTAGGTAGAAAAATGTTTTAAGGATTTTATGAAGACAATTGAGACTAAACACTATGTGAAGATGAAAATGATAAATTTGTATTGATGTTTGAAAAATCTAGTGCTTCTTCTGTGAAATCACTTGAAGCTGCTAGTAGAGGTCAAGAAATATGGGAATTCACTAAAGCAATCAAGGTTTAGCAATAGTGGGCACCAAAAAAAATCAAAGTCTTTTGTTGGTAGCAATAGGGATAATTGAAAATGAGAAGATAAAGTGCCCAATATGTTGTAATAATGATGAAAATGTGATTCTTTGTTTGTGCATTACAAGATTGCTTGGAGCATATTGATAGCAGCTTCAAAAGAATGGAATTTCAATTGGCTAACCCTTCTTTCAAACGTAGAATGGTTCTAAAAATGGAAAAAAATAGTCAGCATGTGTGATCTATGGAAGTATGGATGATTTAGCTTAATGTTCACCATCAATCTCACCAACAAAAGGTCAAGTGTTGTTTCTCCTATATTTCAAGTACAACCTATAAAAAATTTTCCATTTTCATCCCTCATAAAAGCACACCAATACTTAATTTAAAAACCACCTTTAGGGTGGGGTTGCTACATGATCATTGTTTATGCAACTTTGCTAATATGAAGGTTTTGGAACTGTAGTATAATAGAGACAAACATATTCTTTAATTAGATCTATAAGTTTTACAACAGGAAGATAAATATTTTGAAAACAAATCATATTTCTTATTTTCCATATGTTTCAAAGAATAAAAGGAAAATTTTAGCTAAAAAGGAAATTAAACAAGTTTGAAATGCTAGTATTTTTACACTACCTTTTAATCCAATTTTTCCAACTTTCATTCAAAGATATAGGAACAATTCCAAAAATCTTGTAAATGAGCTTCCTCTAAGAACAATGCACAAATAAATAGTTTATAGATTCAATACCAGAATTATAAAAGGAACAAGAGGTAGCAGATTTATACATTTTAAATGCAAAACAAACTCATTAGAAGGCTTTCATGAAAGATAAGCCATATGACGTGGTTGATTTTTGGAATGGTATTGGTTTCCCGTATCTAGTCCTAATCATTTGACCTATCTTATAGGTTTTTCCTGCCTAAGTTATTTGCTAACCAATAAACAAATTTTAAAGTTACAAACACCATTTTTTGAGAATTTTCAGATGACTCTGTCCTATTAGGCCTTATGTCTAAGAATGATGTTTCCTCTTGATAGTAAAAAGAGGGGTTGGCTATGCCTAATCCAATTGCCTAGCACTTGGTGAATGAAGATCCTAGACATGGAGGCAGCATTAAAGCCTCGAGATATGTTCCTAGGGAAAACCCTCGGACGATCAAGTAGCTTCTAGCGGATGAAGAGAAGTAACAAAACGTGTAGTTAGAAAAGCTCATACCTTGAAATTGGAGAATGGTCTAGTTTATATAGCTAAGGGAAAATCCGCAAGGATAGCCTTGGGGTAGAAATGTTTGAATCAATCCCGTAATCCAAGGATTCTCTTTTTGTCTTGGATGGGTTTCCTTTTGCACCTGCTAGATCTTTTATTTCGGGCTTATTCTGTGTGAATATGGGCTTTCAAGTTGAGACTATATCCCATCAATAGCTCCCTCTCACTTTAAGAAAATGTGAGCTAGGGTCTTACATTTTCATAACACTGAAAACTCAAGATGTCGTTGTTGTATAATGGCTTTTAAGTTTTTCTAACTTTTTTCCAAGAGGGGATACAACTCCTTTTCCATTTTGGGCTACTTCAACATTCATATATGGCATCATTTTAAGGGGGCACGATGCCTTAATTAACAACTTCTTCAGGAAGTCATGAAAATGTCATTGTTTTAAAGCGAGCCCCCATTGTTCGTTATCCTTGGTACACGTGGTGATTCCAACGGAAAGGTGAGAAGGAGGGGTGACGTACATTAAATACACTTCTAGATAAGTGACTCATTGTGACTCTTAGGCAACTGCTAGTGGCCATGTGTTCACATCTTAGTGGGCTAAAAATCAGCCACAATTATACAGTGGTTTTTAAGGACGTTACCCGAGCGTTGTGGATGTGTCTATATATAGCATAGGGTTTTTTCCTCTACAACTTTCACCATTCTACCATTCTCAATTTTCCTAAATTTTTTTCTGAGGTCTGTACTTGTTGTTGTTTAGAGTTCTTCTTTGGCTTTTGTTCAGCTCTTCCTCCAATTTTCTAATTCAAGAAATTTTTATAGGCGATTTCAATCAAGTAGTGCACTTTTCTTTGTCTCTACTCATGCTTGTTAACTTTTCCATCCTTCTGGTCCTTTTACTTCCACTTGGGTTATGTCTTTCACCATTTTTGGTGGTTTTTGGTCATTTTTCAATAAACCATCATATGCTGGCGACATCCTCAATGTATTCCACATTGGTTTATTTAGAATGGCGTCTCTGTGATTGTCTACATGGGCTATCACCAACGAGATTCCTTCATCTCTCGTGGAGGCTAACTCTACAAAAGGTCATTTACCCCTAATTTAGCGGCTTCAAAAGGAACAAGGGCTTAACTCACTGAGGAGACTCTGTCCATGAACCTTTAAAGGGTTTTCTAGCTTAATAGTGTCGTGGCTGCTTTCTCCCATGAGCAAGCACTAAAAGATAAATGCCTCACTAATGGTGATAGGAGAGTCGACTTTCTCACCATCTTTACGAAACAACTGCAAGTGGGGCTTCGTTTTCCCCTATACCCATTGGTGGAACAATTTTGCAAGCATTACCATATTCCACCATCATAGCTAACATTGAATGCCTTTGTACATAGTAACAGCTTTATCATCTGCTACAAAATGGTGATGGTAGATCCCCTATTAAAGGTCTTCCTCTAGTTTTACATATTGGACTTGAAGAAAGATTCGGTATTCTTCCATGTCACTCCCATTAACCAAGGTAGGAACAATTCTTTTGCCTTTGTTAGTTGTAAAGACTTGCTCAAGTAAGCTGGGATTAGCTGAGCTTACTTGACTTACCCAGGCATGCTAAATGCAGCCAACTGATTCCTAGGGGAGAAAGGGCAATTAGTGGACAATTTCTCTATAGCCTCCCAAGCACAGCGAGAACCTTCAAATATGAAGAGTTGTACCTTGTGCACATATTTAAGCCTTTTTACATTCTATGAGTTAAGCAAATCCTAACCCTTTGTTCTTGTTTTTTTACAGGGATGGGTGGTAAGGCCAAGGAGTTCATGAAGAGGTGTAAAAGCATTGCCAATGCCTGCAATCTCCAAGTCTTGTCGGCTGAGGAAACGCACAAGTTGGGGACTGCCGCACAATCCTCTGTGGCTCTGATGGTGGAGCTATCTGATTCCCCTTTTGAAGCTCAATTAGCATGAAAGAGATCACACTCTTTGGCTCCTTAAGAGACTGAGTACTCCTAAACCAGGAATGATGGTGGGACTCATTTGACAACCTTTCCTCTTATATTGTCGGTTCTATTGATTTGACATTATTCTATGTTGACTATGAGTCTTTTCATCCAACCCATCCCTTGAAGCAATCTAAGACCACTGGGACCCCCTCTATTAGGGACCCAAACTCACCGGGGAAGGTGTCGCAAAAGCAAAAGGTAGCCGAGAAAGTGTAAAAAAAGTAGAAGGCAGACAGCTTCCTTCTTCCTTTCTCCATTATAATCCATGCCATGTCATCCTTGAGAAGGCGCCCTCAAGGTCTGGTTTTGGGGACCTCCTCATACTAAACATGGACGAAATTCTCTAGCCCCATAATCTTGCCCTTGAATTGGGGCATGTATTAAGGCACAACTTGGCACTTAAGGGGATCGTGCTAGGTCAGGTGTTCGACCCTTAATGGGCGATGTGTGTTGGTGAGTCAATCCTAGAAGATCAAATAGACATCACCCATCATCTCCTTGAGGGGTTGAAAGCCCTTAGGGATCGGCACCATCTTGCCCACCCTAATTAAGGGGACGGTTCCCAGCTAATGAGTATAGGATGCAGCTTCCTTCAAGTATACTTGTTCATCTTTTTTGCCAGGGAAAAACTGCATCTTCCACTAACTGAGTGGGTTTTGTCTAACGCCATCATCACCTACTCCATTAGGGAAAAGTGCGCCGCTCGCGAGAAGACCCTACAGACGTTGTTCTTGCAAGTTGACAACTTGAAGGCTTCAAGGAAGTAGGTGAGGAAATTGCCAAAAGAAGAGCACACCACCAAAGCAGGGTCTAGTCGATGATCGTAAGAAGATGAAGGAGACCAAGGAAAATAAGAAAAAGTGCTCAAATGGCCTAGGCTTAAAGCTGAAAAGGTTAGTAGAGGCCTTTTAGAAGGTTAAGGAAAGAGGGGCTCAAGCCAATGCCAAGGTTCAGCGGCTATATGCTCAGTTGAAGGCTGCTAAGGACAAGATTGGGATCATCAAAGAGACACTACCCATGAATCAGCTAGCTCCATTGGGTCCAGTGATAGTTTAGGGCAAAGCTAGTTTTAGCTCTTCTGTAGCTACATTACCCCTCGTGTAGCGGATAGTAAGAATTGGTTTTATTAGCTATTAAGGGCATGCGGTGTACCAAAAGCTCCAAGTTAAGGCCAATACCCATGTGAATGAGCTTGGCTTGCTCATCCGGAAGGCGGTGAACAGGCTTAGTAAGAAGGCATTCGACACATTTAAAGAAGACTTCCTTAACTGCCACTTTTAGGTTGAGTGATCCCATTCGAACTTAGGCTTATCCTTTTTGTTAGCTTATAGAGAGCCGGGTTTGGAATTTGAGGCATGGCCAAATGATGGGAAGGTAAGGAATGCACAATTTAATAAGAGTGCTAAGGCGATGGGCACCAAGAAAGCTCTATTTCTGGACAAGTTCTAAGTGGCCTCATCCTCAGTCTCTCTTTCTAAGACCAATTTTTTGTCTTAGCATTTGTTCCTGTATGATTCATGCTCCCACACAAGTATCCCCTTGAAATCCTTCAATCTTTTGACCATCATGGGCTTGTGCTCCCTTCCCCATATCCTGTTCATTGTTTTTATGATTGATTACATCATCAATTATTTTTGTAAAAGGATCTGATAACTAATGAAATGTCCATTGCATGCTTCAATTTTGCAGTTCTATTTCTTTTAGTGATTATGTCAAGGTTGAACTGCCAATATGCTAGTATAAGTCATTTTTCACAACTCATTTCTCCTGCTTTGTTGCCTTCATTATTTTTGCTCCAGGTCTAGATGGAGGTAAATTTGCCTCAATTAAGTCCTGAAGGTCATTCCCCCCATAGTTAACCTTTGATTTAATGTGGGTGAGCCTTAGTTAAGTTATGGGGGTCATTCCCCCAATGGCAAACCCTTGATTCAAAATGGGTTAGCTTCAGTTAAGCCCTAAGGCTCATTCCCCCAATATCTAAGCCTTATATAGCCAAATTATAAGCCTCGTAATTTAATTCATCAAGAAGAGTTTCAGAGCAAATACTTTTATTAACTATTGTTTATACAAAATATTGTAACCATAAAAAAGTAAGGTTAAATAGGAATGATCATTCTTATTGTACCTCCAAGAATTGTAATAACATTATACTATGTAAGGTAGCAGGTCATTCATATTGTAAGTTCTAGTCAACTTCTTCCCTTTAGGACTTGATAGTTCCAAGACTCCCTATTTGACTTCCTTCATGACCAAGTAAGGTCTATCCCAATTAGGTCTAACTTCTCCAGATCCTGGATTCCTACCTGTTAACTCTGCCTTAACAAAGGCCAATCCACCTACGTATATGGTTTTTTCCTTGACCTTCCTGTTGTAGGTTAATATAACCCACTGTTTAAAGCCCCTCATACAAATCCTTGCATCCTTTTTGAATTCCTTTAACAAATCTAGCTTTCCTTCCAATTCTTTATCATTTTCACTACGGTTATATGCTCGAACCGTTAGGGTAGGTTGGGCAATTTCCACGGGTATTAATGCATTTGTTCCATAAACCAAAGTAAAAGGTAATCCATTAATGGCCTATCATGGCATAATCCTATAATCCCCCAATATGCTTGGGAGTTACTTTGCTCTTTTTTCTTGGCCTCTTTTATTCTCTTTTTTTGACCTTTCTTTATGATTCGATTAGTGACCTTCACTTGCCCATTTGATTGAGGATGGTCTATGGGTGAAAAACAAAGGCAGATGCCCTTCAATTCTACGGATGGTCTATGGGTGAAAAACAAAGGCAGATGCCCTTCAATTCTACAAACTAGCAGACCTGTCAATTATCAAACTGTTTGCCATTGTCTATGATGATAGCTCAAAGGCACCTAAACCAAAAAATGATTTTCTTACACAAGAACTTGATAATTTGATAAGCTATTAATGAGGCTAAAAGTTTTGCTTCCACCCATTTGGTAAAGTAATCCACTGTTATGATGCAATATTTAACCTGTCCAAGGGCCATAGGAAGTGCTCTGCTTAAATCCAGTCCCCACATGGAAAAAGGCCAAGGGTCTACAACCATAGAGGCACCCAAAGATGGCAACCTTTGTACTCGTGAATTAAACTAGTAAGAGGGGCACTGCTGGATGAGTCTTCTAACATCTCCTTAAATTGTGGGCCAAAAATAACCTTGTCATAAAGTCTTGTGAGCTAAGGAATGATCACCAATATGGGTTCCACATTCCTCTTAATGGATTTTCAGGAGAACTTTCTGCCCCTCTTGAGGCTTCAGGCATCGTTGTAGAGGAGAAACAAATCCCCATTTATACAACTCCCCTCCAATGAGGGCAAACCATCCTAACCTGATCCCAGTCTTCATTCTTTCCTTCGATGTCCCATCCAAGGTCCTGGTTTCAAAGTAATCATATTGGCCTTCTTTAATCATCCTCAAGGGCTTGATAGTGCAGGAAGTAGATCGAGGGCTTGGCGAGTTTTTCTGTCAGTGGCTTTTCTTGACATTTTGAAAGGCCATCTACCTTTTCATTTTGTGCCCTCAAAATTTTCTAGACCTCATGGGGAAGATTTTTGCTAATCGTTACGGTCATTTTGGTGGGTATCATTATCATTTCGACATCTTTGGACAGGGGCAGGCGAGGTTCATTCTCACAAAGAAATTCCTTTTTCTTCTTCGGCTCTACCGAGGCAATCTTTTCATCTCTCAGTCCCTTCAACTAGCTATGTAGCTTCATCATACCGAGACCTGGTTTACAAAAATAGTGACATCTGCAATAAGAGTCGTAAAAACCATCATTAGTCACTTAATGTCAGATCTAATACAGAACCGTATCTGAGCTGGTCTTCTAAGTATAGCATTCTATGGTGATGGCACGTTCATGCCCAGAAATTCTAAGGTGTGGGAGTCATAGGTTACCCTTCCATTCTTGTCAGTTCTCATTAGCATGAAAGGCAACTTAACGGTTCTAAGTATCAGAACCTCTTCTCTACAACCCAAACGTAAGCCCCAGGACAGGGGGACAAAGAAGACTATTTGACCTTGATTTTCTCCAGTAAATTAGAAAAAAGAACATTGGAGTTGGCACTGGTGTCCAAGTACACTTTTTTCACATCAAAATTGTTGATCCTGGTCATGATTATTATTGGGTCTATGTGAGGTGCGAGGACCTGAGACCCATTAGGCCTGGTTAGAACATTACTAAGGTCGGTCATCTCTAGTTAGGTTATCTCACGTTCTTGTTGTTTTCAAATGGTTGAGGACTCCTCTTTAGTGATCATGTGTATGCCCTCTGCTAAGGATCCCGGATTTCTATGGTCTTTTAAGGGAGATCATGGCCTCTCTTGTCATTTTCTTCTATCACAGTCCTCTTCATCATCCTTTCTTGGAGGTTTTGCAAGGGGACTGTGGCCTAATCAAATATTCTTTCAACTTTCCCACCTGAATCATTTTCTTAAAGAGCTTTTTTAGTTACCAGCAGTCCTCAATGTCATGCCCTTTTGTCTTTATGGTATCTGTAGTACTTCTTTACATCTTTTTTATTTGAATGCTGTATTGGTGAAGACCATCTGGGCACCTAATTTTTCCCTTCCAGGGTATAAAGGATATTGACCTTATTCCTTTTAAAGGTGGCATGATTGGGCCCACTCATGAGGGTTCCAAGCCTTTATTTCTCTTTTTAGAAGTATATCCACCTTGTTTGGTTTTTCATTGCTTATTTTAAGCCAGAGGCCGATTAAATTCTTTTACAAGCATGTACCGTGTAGCTTAATTGAGGAATTTCTTTATATTCTTAACAGGATTTTCTTGCAAGTCCTAAACTATCCTAAAGTCTCATGACAAGCCTTGAGTTATGGCTACCAAATGTAATTCTGGAGATAAGTCTTGCACCTGCATTACTTCGGCATTAAATCTCAGTACAAACTCCCTCAAGGACTTCTTTCAGCCTTGCCATATTTTCAATAGATAGGCCACCATTTTAGGGGTTAGCTTGCTACGCAAGAAGTGGCAGAGGAACGCCTGGGACAAATCTTTGAATGAATGGAGGCACAGGCCCTTGTTGGTTCTAAATCATGAGGCAGCTGCTCCTGACAGTGTAAAGCTTGAAGCTCTACACATGATCACTTTGGAGGCCTGTTCCAAGCTCATAAAGGTAACATGCCTATGTAAGTGATTGACTGGGGCATTGACTATCTCTTACATGAAGGGTTAGAGCCACATATAGTCAATGTTAATGGATGACCCAGACCCTACCTTTAGGGGCTTCACGGTTTTTATGTGCTGTTCCATCTGATCGAACCTTTGTAGAATAGCACTTATGTCACTACCCGCAGGACCATCAAACTGCCCTAATGATGTTGGTGGGTCCATTGCTGGACCTTTTGGAGGTAAGCCCCAAAGAAGAACCTGCTAGGGGTCGTCAGTCCCTAAATGACTCTTAACAGTTTTTTCCAAGGCCTTTTACAGGGCTCTCCGAATCTCCTACTAAACAGTCTTTTTCACTTGCTCGAACAAAGCATGCTAGAGGCCCTGGAATTTATCCTCATCCAAGGGGGTGAACCCCTTTCTCTTTGCGGCCTTTTAGCGCATCGAGGGCTCCTCTATTTTGACTCTTCTATTAGTCTCTTCGTCTATAGGTCCTACTGACCCTACAGGGCAGCTAGTTTGGTCTTCACAACAGCTTTCATGGTCATTTCCTAGCTGATCTTGAACGTCCATGCGAGATCACCAAGTGTTCACCATGTTTCCCACAAACAGCATCAAATTGATAGTAAATGGAGGGGTAGGCTAAGCCTAGTCCAATTGCCTAGCACTTGGTGCATGAAGATACTACACATGAAGACAAGTTTAGAGCCCCCAGATGTGTTCCCGAAGAAAACCCTCTAATGTTCAAGTTAGCTTTGGTGGATGAAGAGAAGTAGCAGAGAGTTTAGTTAGAAATCTCATACCTTAAAATTGGTAAATAGTCTAGCTTATATAGCTAAAGGGAGATCCGTGAGGATAGCCTTGGGATAGAAATCTTTGAATTAACCTCATAATTTTGGGATTCTCTTTTCGTCTTGGATGGGTTTCCTCTTTCAATCTGCTAGATCTCTTATTCCGGACCCATTCTATGTAGATATGGGCTCTCAGGTTGAGCCTATATCACCTCTAATTTTTTGCTTAATGGTTCTAGGAAGATCAGAAAATTCTTCCTAACCTTAGTCGGTCTTAGATTCAATCTTTTCAATAACTAAGATTCTCTTCTCCTTTGTGGGGTGGAAATAAGCTAAGTTGAGCCCGAACATCGTAGGCTCAAAGCTCAGCTCGTTAAACATTTGCTTGACTTGGGTTGAGCTCAAGCTTGACAAGCTTGAAAAAGGGGGCTCGAATCTTAATGCAAAAAGATTTGGGCTTGATTTAGTGGCTTGATAAGCTCAAAGCTCGATTTAAGGTTCAAAATTAATTCAAGCTCAATTCAAAGTTTGAGCTTAACTTTAGCTCAATTTGAGGTTCGAACTCAATTTGAGAAATATCTATTATAATTTTAGGGTTTAGGTATATTCAAAATAAAATTAATATTATTTTTATATTAAAAAATATTAGGCTCATTAAGCTTTATAAGAGTTCGAGCTGAATAGTACTAGACTCGAAGCTCAACTCGTTAAAAGTTCAAACATAAAATATAGCTTGAAGCTCGGCTCAAGGCTCATTAAGCTCCATTCAATAACCAAAAAATCGAGTTCGAGCTCAAATTATTTGATAATATCTTCGGCTCATTTCCACCCATGCTCCTTTGAAGGGACATTGTATAAATGATCTCGAACAGTTATCTCCTAGCTATTGATCTTTCTAGAAATTCAACTTGTTACCTTTTCCCATCAGCCATCCACTTCCTTCCATAATCAAAATTTTATTGTTTCAATTTAAATTATCAATTTTATCAAAGAATTGCATATTTTTTAGTCAGGAACATGAAAAGTATAATTCACCCAAACCTAGGAGGTAAACTTTAGTCTTAATTTTTAGTAGCATTATGATTTCTGATCCATAATTTTTACTCGTTTTAAGATATTTTATTGCATAATTTTCATATACATTCATATACCCTGCGTTTGCAAGAAAATTGCCAAGTTTCGTTACTTTTTTTTTTATATATTCAAAATTATCAATAGTAGGATACTACAAATATTATTATTATTACCATATTGGGCTTAATGGGCCCTTAAGATGAGTCTAAAGGCTTAGAAAGCTAATTATTATATTATAGACATATGTTTAATTAGACTTACTGATTCATCTCCTAATTTCCTATATAAACCCATAACTTAGTCTAAATTTTGACTAATTTGCCCTTAGACCAAAACTCATACATAAGAAAACCCTACCTTGCTAATGCCATCGGCGCTTCCGCCACCTTCGATGACTGTCATCAACTTAAAATAATCATCACAAAATCTCACTAACAATGCTCGCATTTGGATTTCATCACTATTCACCTCTGTATCTTACGGCCACTAGCCTCAAGATCTCATCGATCCTCACATTTAGATCTCATATTCGAATTGCATTAGCACTCCTCCAAATTGCATCACCGCATCTCGTCTTCAGATTATCATTCACCTTTACAATCAGGCTATCACTGCTCACGTTAACTTTGAATAGTCATTTACCTTCGTGATCACATGCGATCGTTGCTCACCTTTGAATTATGCCATTGTCGCTTATCTCCAAATCTGCCGGCTATTGCCTCTAGATCACTCATTACTGCCTCCGTTCTTTACCTCAGTCGCCACCATCAATGAACTGTGCGCATAAACAAACTGAGAAAATGTCAAAGAGAATATGTATAAATGTCTAAAACAATAACTGAAAGTGTCTAAAGAAGTATGTGAAAGTGTATGCCATAATATTTAAATATTTTATTTCCTTTCCAACAATATATAAAGTGTAAAGTGTCTAAAAGAATACCCAAAAATGTCTAAAGGAGTATGTAAAAAGTGTATGGCACAATATGTACACATTTTGTTTTCTTCAAATAAATGTATAAAGTCAAAAAGTGTCTAACAAAATATGTAAAAGTGTCTGAAGGATTATATAAAAGTTTTTGAAAGAAAAGGTAAAAGCATGCGGAGGAATATACATAAATTTTACTCTCTTCAGAAATCAAAGTGTACAAAGCCATAAGTAAAAGTTTTTGAATTAAGATGTAAAGGTATCTGAACCAAATATAAAAATAATTTGTTCTCTTTACAAAAATGTTTATTAAAACAATAGCAATAAATTTCTGAATAAATATATAAAAGTGTGTACTAAAATATATAAAAATGTAGGAACTAATAGGTAAAAGTGCCTGAAACAAAATGCAAATAATTTATTTTTTTCCTCATGAAAAAAAGTGTCGAAAACTAATAAGAAAACATGTCTCAACAAATAATCAAAAGTGTCTGAAAAAACATATAAAAGTGTCTAAAACATCATATAAACTTGTTTTTAGGGCAGAGGAAATTGTGAGATCTCGCTAGCAACAATTTTCATATCTCGTCGCTACCGTTGGTCACCTCCGCCGCTAGGACCTCATCATCACTTCTCACCCCTGTGATTTGTGCTTGGCATTATCGTCCCACCTTGTTGTCATCATCATCATTGTCTTCTCATCTCGCCAATCTATTCACTATCGTGACTCATCTTCGATCACATGCTCACTTCAAATCTCATCAATCATCACATCTCCTCCAAGATCTTCCTGACCCTTACTCGTTGTCACCTGAAATATTGTTGGAGATAGAGATGACTAGAGAAAAAGAAGATTTCAAAGTGGAATAGCTACTACCAGAAGCATTATTGAAGACGAAAATGTAATTTGAATGAAGGGACATGATTAAAATTAGCTAGGTAAAAAGGGGTAAGTTGGTAAATTTACACTCTATGTCTAATTGTGCAAATGTGCATGTTATCGGTCCATTTAGAGAGCCTAGAAATGTTGATAAGGAGTCCAACTACTCAACTAATACGTACACTAGCACACACTAGCCTAATAAGGTAAAACGACTATCATCAAACATATGAGATTAAGCCAATCGTCAAAAGAATGGCATGTAATCTCGTAGCCAAAAAAAGGGATTACATTCTATAATAGAAAGGACTTTAGAATAATGAAAGGATGCTTTAAAGATCAACCAAGTATGAACATGTCTAAACTCTATTCTACTTGCATATTTTTTTATATTGGAATGTCTTTTCTGAATATACAACTCTAAGAACCTCTAATGTTATTTTTTTGTGCATGATCTCCACCTTTCCATATGTCCATCATGTTACTCGAGTTGAATCTATTATCAATTATGTAACCTAGTCTACCTATACATAAAACCTACCACCTAACAACTTAAAAAGGCAAAAAAAACACCCCTCAACTATAAGCCTAGGTTGCATGATTGCAAGAACCCATCAGCAAATTCCACTACTCTTGTTGTGCAGTGTGCACTATCTTGTAAGCATATGTGAAGCATAGTAGCTTACGTTAAAAAGAGAAAACAAAAATAAACAGACAAAAGCTTTATTAGGCCAGACCAAAGGATCCTTCAACTCACGGAAGACAGAGATGCAAAATTGGTAACAAGGCAACCACTCAAAGAAATTAGAAAGAATGGATCATTCCAACCCACCAACCAAAACATAAAATGCAATGAACACAAATAGAAGCAAGGGCAGAAAGGTGATTACCTAATCCGACCTTTTAAAGGGGGCACATGTTAAGATCAAATAACAAATCCAGGAAGAAATTAAAACAATATATGAAAAAATAAAAGAAAAAGGGGGGAAATACGTTATACTTGCCTAGTAGAAAAGCAAAAAAGAAAAAGAGAAAAAGGTGGAGAGAGACTTGTATTGAAGGCCACACAACGAATTAACAGTCTCTCATCCGGCACTTCCTGGCCTTCCCCTCGTCAGGCGCAAAATAAAAAGCCAAAGCCAATCCCCCCACCCGGAGAAAGTAAAGCTCCATCTTTTAAAAGGAAACAATTTCTGGAAACCAAACCTTTCAGAGGAACAAACAGGAAAATAGTAAGAAAGGGAAAAGGAAAAAAAAAACAGAGTCCCCAAGAAACAGGGTTCTGCAACCAAGACTCTCCCTTTCTCCCTCTCTCCAGAGCTTTACGAACCCTTCAGGAGGGGCCAGGCGTAGAAGATGTCGTGTTCGTCGTCGTCGGGCTCGGAGGAGGACGATGAGGGAATGGACTCCTATAGGAAAGGCGGCTACCACGCCGTCAGGGTCGGCGATCCGTTCGCCGGTGGCCGGTACATCGCCCAGCGGAAGCTCGGCTGGGGTCAGTTCTCCACCGTCTGGCTTGCTTATGATACCCAATCCTCTGTGAGTCGTTTCGTTTGCTTCTCCTTTTCACGTGAGTTCGGGTCCAGATTTTTCTTTTCCAATTAATAACTCCATACTTTTGTTTGTGTTGCGATCAAATTCATCTTCCTTTGAACGTGAGAATTTGTGCAACGTCGTGTGCTTTGATCTGGGTGTTTTTGCCTTTTACTGGATCATGATCCAAACTTCCCAAGATCTCATTTTTCTATATATTTTAACACTTATTCTATTTCCTGGGATGTTATAATCTTCGTTTGTTTGTTAAGGATATGATCATCTCAGAGTACCTGTTCAGGGCGGTTAAAAGAACTTTTTTTTTTTTTCTGGGAAAAAAGGGATTGGAAATGATATTTTATGTTCTTTATCCAAAATTTTGTCTTCTCATCTCTCATTTCCGGGAAGATAAGTATAACTGTTGTGTCAAACAGTTAAAATCTATTTAAATTTGAGCAAGTTCTATGTAACATTTGGTACTTCTTCGACCATGATCCGTTATAGGAGTTTGTAAACTACACTTCTGTGAAAATATTCCTGGTTGGAAGTACTTGTGTTATTTATGACACTACTAACTGGTATTCAATGGTTTTAATGGTTGTCTAGTCTATAGGAGGTAATTGTACGTTCCAGCCGAAATTATTAGCTATGAGGATGGTATTAATGATCTGGGCTCGCAGTTTTACTTGTAAGTTTAAACAGAACAACGGTGTGCTCTGGGGAAGTCTTTGTATGTTGAGTTGTTTTTTCCATATGAAATTAATGTCAGAAAAACTCCTTCCCGGGGAAAATGGTGCTTGCATTTTGTTCATGGCCCACTTCAATTTTGTGTTGAAAATTTTGGGTTAGCTTGCATTGTTTAATTTTAGTTTTCTTCTTTGTTTTTCTTCCCTTTCTGGTTGGGCTTCTTGTTTCAGAAATTTGTTGCCCTTAAAATCCAGAAAAGTGCACAACAGTTTGCTCAAGCTGCAGTTCACGAGATTGAGATTCTTTCAGCCATTGCTAATGGTGATGCCTCGAATTCCAAGTGTGTAGTGCGACTGATAGACCACTTTAAGCACACTGGCCCAAATGGGCAGCACCTCTGCATGGTCCTTGAGAATCTTGGTGATAGCTTGCTTCGATTAATCAGATTTAATCGATACAAGGGTATCGAACTCAATAAAGTTAGGGAGATTTGCAAATGCATTTTGACCGGTCTAGATTACTTGCACAGGGAGCTTGGTATAATCCACACTGACCTAAAGCTTGAAAATATTCTTCTCTGTTCCACAATTGACCCTGCCAAGGATCCTGTTAGGTCTGGTTTTGCCCCAGTTCTTGACAGGCCGGAGGGTGGAGCCCTGAATGGTGGGTCTACCATGAATATTATTGAAAAGAAGTTGAAAAGGAGAGCAAAGAGAGCAGTTGCCAAGATATCAGGGAGAAGAGAATCGGTGGGAGGAGTTGGTTTGAAGATGGAGAAAAGCCTGGATGGGATTGAAATGAGGTGTAAAATTGTTGATTTTGGAAATGCATGTTGGGCAGACAGACAATTTGCACAGGAAATACAAACAAGGCAGTATAGAGCTCCTGAAGTGATTCTTGAAGCTGGTTACTCCTTCTCCGTTGATATGTGGTCATTTGCTTGCACTGCGTTTGAGCTTGCAACTGGTGATATGATGTTTGCTCCCAAGGATGGACAAGGCTTCAGCGAAGATGAGGTACGATGGCTAGGGTCACAATGCTATGTTACATTGTACGCTGTCACATTTTCTGAATGCCCAAGCCTTTTCTTTTACATTATTGTATCTTATATTATGGAAGAATATATGAGGAAACATTGGAAAGGTAGACTGGTGATGGCATATCATACTGGTATGCATTTCTTGGTGAGTACTCTTGGTAGCCCTTTTGTTCTTCACATGCCCCATGGGTTCCCATTTCTACCATTTTGGAGACCAAAGAACAACTTTTGGACTTCCTCTCCTCTTTCGCAAGGAGGAGAGCTTATTTTCGGTCTTTTTTCAAACATCTAAAGGTTGGGGCTATGCATGAGTTTTTAATGTCATTTCAAGTTTTAATTTTTAATCTCTTACATTGAAGACAACACGCAATGTCATTGTTCATGAGGAAGAAAGTGGAAAGCTTGACGTTGTCTTTTTCAGGATCACCTTGCTCTCATGATGGAGGTACTTGGAAAGATGCCCCGGAAGGTAGTAGAGCATATCAACCTTTTTGCCATGTATTTAGATGGTTGCTTTGATTCTCATCTATCGCTGGTTCTTGTCATCAGATTGCCACGGGAGGGGCCAAATCCAAGGATTTCTTTGACAGGCATGGGGATCTAAAGAGAATTCGGAGGCTGAAGTTCTGCCCACTTGAGCGTGTACTGGTTGATAGATACAACTTTTCCCCCAGCGATGCTAGTGAATTTGCAGAGTTCCTTTCTCCTCTCCTCGATTTCGCCCCCGAGAAACGACCAACTGCTCAGCAGTGTCTTCAACATCCGTGGCTGAACATCCAGAGGTCGACCCACGGGATGGAAAATCAACCTGGCATACAGAATCTGAACATGGGTATGAGCAGCCTTCAGCTTAAGGCAGGCAAGTGAAGAAATGGCTAGAGATGGCAGCTCCACTACACCATGTCGAAGTCCCTCCCCTCTACCGGCATGAGTAATTCTTTTTTTCATTTTCACCTTTTTGGTTTGCTACACACACTTCTACTGAAATCCGATTCATATATATATTTTGGTCAAAGTTAACTGAATGTAAATTAGTGGTAACAGTTTTGTGAGATTGGAATGACATGAGCTGATGGGATTCAATCAATTACTAGGTGGATTCATATAGAGTTTTTCATCTACCCTCCAAAGTCGTGATTCGATCTCAATACGATCTTTTAGCAAAGGAAAAGTGTATTGTCATTGATCGCTGGCACGATAGATCTGTCTAAACTTTCTATTCCTATGAACCCCATGTGGAGTTCTTATATATGGACAGTTTTGATTAGTCGATTATGTCTGTCGTCACTGACATAATTATAGTTGTTTAGTAAACATCCCAGCCTATTTCACATAGCCACCTCATCTACGCATTAAGTTTGGCCAACTGGTAGGTGGATTTCTCCCATGCCAGAAAATGTAAGGTGGGCATTTTCAATCGTAATCGAGCTTTTAATAAGCACTCTCCTAGGTGTCTTTTAGAGAAAAAAAATTACAGGTCTTTTCTCGACCAAATATCATTTAGATTCAAGTTAAACGGAACATTAATAATTTTTTATCGGATTTGTGGCAAGCAGGGCAGGATGTCCAGCAAAGAAATATCGGGTAAAAAATACCATTGGTCCCAAGCCTTCAATTCTCATTGCAAATCAGTCCCCAACCTTCATTTTGGTACAGATTGGTCGGAAACTTTTGGATTGGGACCATTGGTGCTATTTAGCTGAGGCTTTTGCTTATTTAGGAATTTACCGATCTGTGGCTTAACCACTCAATATTTCAAGTGCCCCAAATACGTTATGATTAAAAGTTGCTGTAACGAATTCTAATTACTAATGCTAAGTCCGACCTACCTTGTACAAAGTAGAGTAGCTTTTATATTTTTAAATGGAAATAGAATATTTGGGTAGTGATGAATGGTCATAGTTAGGTCAAGCCCGGGCATAGCACGCATTAGTCATACATGACTTGGGCCAGGCTTCAACCGGACCTGGGCGGGGCCTATGCGTGTTTGAGTCTAGGCCACGTTTTTTATTTTTTTAAAAAAAATTTTTGAAAAATTATTAGTTACTTTTTTAAAAAATATTTACTTATTTTTTAAATTTTAAAAAAAAAACACCACCACTGGTATAAATTTTATTAATAATAAAGTCAAGTAACACTTACAAAGAAGTTAGAACGGGCCTTACATGACAAAAGGCAAAATGTTTCAAAAAAAGAATTGAAATGAAAACCTATTATCTGTGCTATACAGCATAATCAGATCAATTATATTCTAAGAACCAAAAAGGAAAATTTAGGATATGGAAGCGTCATCATCATCTTGCATTTCATCTTCTAAACTTTTTTTGTCTTGTTTTCTTGAGGCAGCAAGGTTTTAGTTACAATTGCAAACGCAGACCTTTACTACTTCTGACATCAACCTTGCTAGTTTCTCTGAAATGACTCATTTGCTGGTGCTAAAAGCGGACTCCGATGCGACGATGGAAATCGGAACCGCAAAAACTTTCTTTGTGAGGATAGAAAGAATCAGAAATCTGCCACTTTTTACTTTTCACCACTCCAAAAGGTCATCCTCACTTGTTTCAAATGAGGTATTGATGTAATCATCTACTTCCGGTAAACCAGATGATGTTGCTTAGGGACTATTGAGTAGCTATTCCATGAGATTGAATGGTGCTAATAATGAAAAGGATGAGGTTCCAACGATTGAGAAAGATGTTGGTCTTACTTTATCTTTATAGCAAGATGAATACTCCTTGGTAGAGCTCACTTTAACAAGTGCTCATCTATTTCAGCCATCATAATTGAATAACTAATATGATTCATATCTAATAAACTATAGTACCTCTTAAGTAAAGATAATGTACTGGTAATTTTCACGATCGAATCAAGTGAAGATGCAGGTAAAAAGATAAAACAATTTTTGTAAAATATGAAACTCACTTGTCCTTCATTGCTTTGATGGTGTCCTTTAGAAATGGATCCTTCTTGTACTGATTCAAAACATAAACAATGTTTACCAAATATATCAAAACTTTGTAGGTAGTGGGATAATAAACACCGGAGAAAAAAACAGTTACCTCATAAAAAATATCATAATAATTGACAAAGTTTATAACACTTGCCCTACATTTTAGTTGTTAGAAGTTCGAAGTTTGATTTCAAGTTAAAAAAAAAAAACAGTCAACAGAGCTGTATATGGATATAAACCCATCAACATCTCATATGTTGAGTTCCGACGAGTAGGACAATCAAGTTTAAAATATTTTCATGAAAATGGTTGGTTGTTTTGAAATCAATATTCTTTGAATTCTGACATATTTTGGGCCATGACTTCCAATATAGTAATGTATCACGGATTGGATGGATCTCCATCTGCAAAAACCTCAAGCTTGTTTTGCACACACAAGTTTAAAATATGACACAGCATCTAACATAGAAAAAAAAACACCATTCCAAGGGAGTTTCAATGCAAGACAAAGTTCTCGAGCCGCAAAATCATTATTAGTGGCATTGTCAAAACTAATGCAGAAAACTTTGTCAGCACAGAAAAATTCACGAAGTATATCTAAGATATATTGATAGATATTATACCCAGTATGGTCAAATTCCATGCATTTGAAAGCAATAATCCTTTTTTGAATGATCCAATCCCCATCTATCTAGTGTGCAGTAACACAAAAATAATTTTACCCTATAAGAAATGCCACTTGTCACTTGTAAAATTAATGCAATGATCAATTGCAGAAAAAAGCACTTGCAGATTATATTTACCCAATTCATACATTCTAAATGCTTCTTTTCGTTTAGTTGTTTTAGATGTCTTTTTAAAAGCTGAGTTTAAATTAGACCTAACCCAATTTTGTAAGTGCACATCTTTGGCTTGCTTAAAAGGTTTTTCCATGAATATCATCTAATTAACCATATCTTCCCTACATTCTTATTGGTTAAATCTAAAGATACCTAAACTACTGATTGTAGATCCGGGTTGTATCTGTCCACTAGAACTCCCTTTTCGGCTCTTAGATAGTGCATCGAATGTTCATTCCTCATATGTCGTTAAAGCGTTCTGATCCCGGAATTCATCTTGTGTGCCAATTTATTACCATAGTGCTTGCACTTGATGAATCGGTTGCCCTTCTCCCAAACCTTCTCAAAATGTTCCTACATGAACAATTTGTGGCAAGATTTTCCTTCACCACCCTCAAGAACTTGACTTTGAGGTGTCGGTTGTGAACCATCCCCTCAATGTGGATTGATGGTTGAAGTGGGGGTGTCTTGGACTTCAACGTCGTCATCAGACTCTTACTCGTCAAGTTACAAATTGATATTCATCATATCAATGTTAGCGGGCTCAAGGTCATCTTGGATGTGAATTCCCTTTCGGGCCGAACTCTTGTAACATAAGAATGATCCCAAGCCAGTGTAGGAGAAGGAGCTTTTGGCAAAGTCGAAGCTAGTATTTTTCCTTGAAGCCATTGACTTGGCAAAAATTGATGAAAGATTAATGAAGAATTAAGAAGAAATTAGTAGGAGATTAAGAAAATTTGTTGAAGACTAAAATACTTGAGGAAAATTATAAAGAAAGTAGTAGATGTAGAGAGGAGAGTGTAGAAATTGTGTGAGGAAATGAAGGTGGGTATTTATAGAAGTGGCAAAATTTTGGTTGGGCGAAAATAACCTTAAAAACTAGCCATTTTTTAATGTTGGAAGAGGGTAAAAAAGGTTATGGACGTTTTTACCCGTTTGAACAAGGCGTAGGTTCTTTAGGTTTAATTTTGCCTTTTTTTTTTTAAATCTGCTAGCCGTTGGGAGCCGTTTAAAAATAGTAAGGCTGGACCAGACCGTCCATGCCTAGGCCGAGGCAAGCCGGGCCCAGTTTTTCTTGCATGCCTAGGTCGGTCCTAGGCTTGTTCTGGGCTCTTCCTCCTTAAGCCCATACACAGCCCAACTTCTTTCGAGCCTTCTCTGTGCCAAGGTGATCTGTGCTTTGACCGAGCTTAGGCCAGGTTTGACCCAAGCCGATTCCAAGTTAATCGGGTCAACTTGGCCTAGTGTTCAGGTCTATATTTTGGCATGTTACAATTTGTTAAGTTGAGCATATCCGGGGCTAAAATACACCCAAATCACATGGACCACCTCTCTTTCAGGTTATTTATGATTTCTGCAACTCACTTCTTCCTTCTTTAGTTTTTCTTTTTGCTTCTTCCTTCTTCAAAACCACAAGCGCACTCAAATCCTTATCCTACTTCTCCTAATCTTTTTCAGTTTGTTTTCTCTAGATCTCATGACTCTGGCTATTTCCCCCTTGAAATTGTAAAATGTCTTTAATTTTATTTAGAATTTAAAGATAAATAAATTGGTCAAATTTCCTTGTAAAAACTATAATTTAGGAAAAAAAACATTTTGGTCATTCTTTTATAAAAAACCTAGGTCTATCGCTGTGCCCGCTAATGGATCTATTTCATTTTGAGATGATTCTAACAATGATAATAAGGAAGGTGTAGCTGTACAGAAGCCTAACATCCTCTACCTACCGCCCTTCATTGTTCGTCTTCCTCCAACGATATCTATGCCTCACTGGAGGAAAAATCAGCGTCCTTGCTTCTAGCGGCGTCTGTGCTATTTCATTTAGTAAGAAATGTTATTTCATTCATACAAATGTATTATTTTATAATATGCTTTGTCGTTCATCCCTACCTCCAGCGATGTCTGTGCCTTATTAGAGGAAGAACAAGCATCCCTGCCTCCGATGGTATATGTGTTGTTCTGTTCACTAGAAAGTATTGTTCTATTCATACAAATATATTATTCTATAATGTGTTGTTAAATAGGGACTACCACCACTCGAATAAATGACCTTTCAACTATGACTCATTACAATTCAATCCTCAGCTATTAAGGATCAAACAAATGACTCCCTAACGCAGTCACATGATATCACGTGAGTCATTTGACCGTTAGTCATAATGGCAGCTCAAGTCTTCATCACTGAGCCATTAGCCATCATAGGCAAATGACCCCTTACACTATCACCACTTGGGTAGATGACCCATTAACTTTGTATAAAAATATATTTATTTATTTTATTATATTGATTTTAGCATATCCTAAAATTGAAATTTACATAAAATAATAAATTTAATTTTTTTAATTAATTTATAGTATTATTTTTACTAGATATATAAATATTGAGTTATACTAATATTTACACACATTTTTAATTAATTATTTCATTTACATTTAAATTTTATTTAACTATCAATATATTTAAAATAATTAAATTAAATTAATTTTATTCTGATTTTAATAATTACAATTAAAATAAACAAAAAGGCAACTTAACTTGCAATCACAAAGGTGAGCTACTAAACATTTAGTCACTCCAAGCTCGGGATGGCACTCCATCTAAGCAACTAGGCTTTTCAGTTGCTAGCTCTGCCCCCCTTTAATTGTGACTAGCATTTTTGCGACTAACCTTTTAGTCACATGTTAGTTACAATATGCCTACCTTATTGGCCAAAATGATAGTCATGACTGAAAATGAGGTAGAGCTAGCTACTAAAAAGCTCCATTGCTCAGATGGAGTGTCACCCTAAGCTCGAAGTGACTAAATGTTCAACGCTTGCTTTAGTGATTACCAATTAAGTTGCTCCAAACCATTTTATCTTTTTTATTTATTTTAATTATAGTTATTACAATCAAATTAAATTATTTTAAATATATTGATAGTTAAATAAAAAAATTAAATGAAATAATTAATAAAAATGTGTGTAAATATTAGTATAACTCAATGTCCATATATCTTGTACAAATAATACTTTGAATTATTTAAAAATTAAATTTACTATATTATGTAAATTTCATTTTTAGGAGGTGCTAAAATTGAATATAATAAAATAAATAAATATATTTTTATATATAGTTAACCGAGTCATCTGTCTAAGTAGTGATAGTTGAAGGGTTAATCTACCTGAGTGGTGATAGTTCAGGGGTCATCTGCCCATAAGGCTGACGGCTAGGTGACAAAGACTTGAGTTGCCGTTATAACTAATGGCTATGTGACTCACGTGATCGTGTTAGGGGGTCATTTGTTCGATCTTTAATATTTGGGGCATTAAGTTGTAATAAGTCATAGTTGAGGGGTTCATCTATCTGAGTAGTGATAGTTAAGAGGGTAAGAGGTATTTAAGCCTTCTATAATACATTGTTCATTTCATAAGATATATTGTTTGTAAATAGTGTTGTTCTATTCATTAAAATGTGATTTTCTATTCATAAAACTGTGTTATTTTGCAATATATTATTCACTTCATAAAACGTATTGTTTGTAAATAATATTGTACCATTCAATAAGAAATGTTGTTCCGTTCATATAAATATATTATTTTGTACTATGTTGTTTATTTCGTAAGATATGCTGTTCATAAATAATATTATTCTGTTTAGTAAAAGCGTTGTTCCATTAATACAAATGTGCTTTTCATTTGGTAAGATATATTGTTCGTAAATAGTATTGTTTCGTTTAGTAAGAATTGATATTTCATTCATATCTGATGTTCTATAATATGTTGTTCTGTTTAGTAAGAAGTGTTGTTCATGTTAGTAAAATATGTTATTAAAATGTTGTGCTATTTTTATAAATAATGTCAAAGTGCGAGTGTATGTGGTATTTTTATAAATATTATTTTTATAAATAATGTGAAATTGCTTCCTGTTTGGGATTAGTATTAACTATTTATGTTAAAATTTTAAAAAGGTTATCTAAAATTTAGCTCCATATGGTAGAGCTATGCTTTAATTAGCGTGGGCCATGACACATTTTGAAATTTTTAGTTTTCTTGTGAAGTTTTGAGTGCTCTATCTTCGTTTATACATAGTTTTAATATGTTATTTATTTTTAGTTTTTAGTGCTCCACTCCATTGAACAATATTAAACCCATTTCTCAATGCATCTAGTATTTGTCTTCATTTAGCTTATTGGTTTCTTCTAACCACACATGCACAAACTCTTCTCTGACTCAAACAATAGTCCAATACCTAATAACTAATTCTATAATAAATAAGTGAAGCTATTTTTTAATTTTCTTTGAAAGAAAAACTTAGCCTTCTGAGAGTTTTTTTTCAAAATATACTTTTGATTCTGCGTAAATAAGATGTTGTATTAGGTACTTTGTTTTTTAGCTACTTTTTCTTTGTAGAAAATATTAATTTGCTAGTAAAATTTTTAAACTAAATACCACCTAATCGTTTTTCATTTTTAAAATGCAGTATCATTTTTTTTAACTGGAGTCAACTCCATTTAAAAACTGATTTACTATATATCTATTAATCAATTTAATAATATACTTTTAGAAAGTTATTAAAATTTTATGAATTTTTTGACTCACAGCCTAACAAAGGAGGAAAATTAATAAAATTTTATAGTGGTTTCCAAAGTACGGGTTTTAATAAGTATATTTTATGGATAAAAGCCCTAGATTCAGAATCACACCAATTTCCGGTTATTTTATAAATTTGTAATTGCTCAAAATAATAAAATCATTCCTCAATTTTGTTTAAGTAAAAACAGTTCCATGAACAATTTTACTTTTAATATTTGTCCACCCAGTCATAAAATTCTAGCTCCATTACTCTTTTGTTTTCTTTCTTCAGTGATTTGATCTCCATCATCAATAAATTTCTATCAATGGCAGATACTATCAAGGAAACAAGGTCATCGTAATTGATTAGTCTTACATTTTTGCTTGGCCAAATTGGTCTAGGTTACACAATCTAGCTTGTAAGAACTCTAAATCTTTATGATTTGACAAAAAAAAAATTGCTTAAGAAAGGTTTCATATCGGTATCAGTGTCTAAGGGTACTTTAAATAGATTAATATTCGCCAATTGGATGAAGAAAACTGTCATACCCAAAAAAAATAATAATAACTTTATGCTTTGTGAAGACGGTTTCTTGGCATCCTAGATTATTCGAAGGAGCTTCAATATGATTTTTATACAAATAACTCTTCAGGCAATCCTCAAACTTTTGGGAATAAGACAAAAAAGTATCCAGTTGAAAATTTTACTACAGATCAACCACTTCCATACATTCTGTCTTGCAGTACCAGCTTAACCTGCTCATGTGGAGGCAGAACTCATCTTTTATGTCGTAACATAACAACAGCTTTGTCCTTTTTCTTTTGTTTTCTAAGCTCGCTACAAAATTTTTTAAAGAATGGAAACAGATCCAGCCAAATAAGCAAACAACAAAACCAAATACTGAATCAGCCAATTTTATTGACTTCCCCTTTATCTTTCAACTGCAAGTGTACTGGGCATGCAATTGAACGTTCAAATATACATTCATCAATCATACTTTGTTACACAGACAAAACGGCGAGCAAAAACGATAAATAAAGTGAAAGCCTTTTGCTACAAGAATACATGAGAGAGATCCTACAGGGTGATCAACCCCTACCATGGAAGAAACCACCCATCATTCAATGAAAAGAAGATTGCTTGAATCTTACGACTGCAGGACCTTGTTTTGTTTGATGCAGGCAGGTGCCGGGAAATCCTGGCATTTCCATGCCGGTGTTGCCTCAACAGGCATAACACCTTCTGCAGAAGGATCCATGGCAAACAATGGCTTAACAGGAACAGGAAGATCACCTGTGTTCTTTTCCATCAACGGGAGGCACTTAGTATCTGTATCTTCTTTGGCATTCTTTTGATCCCTACTAGAACAAATGCTCAAGGGTAGCTTTTTTAGCTTCACTCTTCCCCTCTTTTTACCAGGGGAGTATATATCCCCAGAAGCCTTTCCCTTAGAGTTACTAGACTCTGCTGCTTCACCATTATCCAGCTCCAGCTGCTCCGCTTTGTCATACCGGGCACCTTTAGTGTCTGTTTTAAGTGAATAATCCATGGAGTCATCAGAGTCGATCACCCCAGCTATAGCATGTCCATTGCTCAATGAATGTGACGGTGCACCTGACACTACACTTCCATTTGAAGCTTTAGCTTTGTCACAAGTGGGGGAGGTTTTGGACCTTTTGTTTTTGTTCTCTCTACACACAGAGCTCACTGAACCCTTTGAGGTTCTTGGGGAGCTATTCATGGTTCGGTGCAACCTTTGCGCTAACACCTCGTCATTCCTATAATTCTCAACTGGTTGGTGCTTTTTGTATAGGAGTTGAACTGCTACATGCTTCTTCATCTTATTCTTTCTCTGATGTCTGTCCTTGCCACCATCAGAGAGCGAGGCTACCAAAGCCAAAGCACTCTTTGCTGCAGCAATTGCCTTTGCCGCAATTGCAGCTTTCTCCTCTGCTGTGGCTCTGGCAGCCTCTGCAGTCTTAGTAGCAACCATAGCTTCTGATCTTGAAGCTTCCAGAATCTCATCAGGAGATAGATTGGCATTGTTCAAGCGGGAACTCAATAAGCTATTGAGATGGGAATTAAAATCACTTGAAGAACATGTGGATGTGGAAGACAAAGGCAGGGATGATGAGACAATGGTGGGCTGATCTGAAGAAGTTGAAGCCTGATCCAGAATACTGCCATGGCCACTCAAATTCTCCTTCTTAAATCCTGCAAGGAGACGCTTTCGTGGAGGCAGAAGAACATCAGCATCCAAGTGATTGATGTCACAAATGTTAGCATCCATTCTAACTCTTCCAGATACAAAACTCAAAATAGTCCAACCTCTACATGGATGCTAGAACTGCTCCATTCAAATCCACTCTAGGAAAAGCAACATAAAAACAGATTAATGGATCAATTGGATAATCAAATCCACAATGGAAAACAGCCTCTATATTTAAATGACAAATAAAATTTGAAAAATCCCATCAAATCATGAACGATTGTTTTAGGCAACTAAAACCCAGATAACTTGGAATCCAAAGAAATGGCAACTAGAATCAGGATTGACTGGTACAACAGACGCTACCAACTAAACTAAGGCATCCCAAATTCAGGATTAACCGAGTTGATGGATTTCTTCCAAAATCCCAAACTTGGAGCAGGAACATAACCAAACAGAACACAAAGAAACAGAAAAGAAGATCAAACAAGAAGGAGAAGAAAAAACACAGAGAATTGAATCAAAGTTCAAGTCAATATGGAATGCCAACAAGCTCAATTCAACAAAATTATCCGAATCTAACATCACAAGAAAAGAAATTTAGGAAAAGAGTCGGTTAAAGGATGCTGATTTCGATCGAATACCTGATCATGTTCTGGTTTCAGGTTGATTTGGCCGGTGGGAGAAAGAGGAAGTGGGAACAAAATTAGGGTTTTCGTTTGTTGTAGTTCTAGCTTGATGGGGGAGATGGGCAGCAGGGTTAAGGAGGAAAAATGAAAAGCTTGTCAGGTTTATATATTGCCAGAAAGGAGTTCGATTGGTTCTGGTTCTAGATACCCATTTACGCAAAAATCCCAAATTTGTGGGCTTTTTGGTGGAATTATTTAAAAAAAATTGGAATTTTTTTTAATTTTCTTGCACTTAGCCCTCTACCAAAATGGTAACCTGCTGCTCTCTTACAGCTATTCCTGAACTTGTTATTTTTACCATTTTTACCGTCAGTTCCGTCTCCGGCAGTTGCAGTTCAGTTTCTGTCACCTTGTACGACACGTGCCAAACGAATCGAGTTGCTGAATGAAATAAGCACATCACATAGGTTTCTGTCCACCTCTCCCACGATTAAAACCTCCCTAGTTATATTGGTTCTTTCTAGGAACATCTCGAACTAGTATTAAAATTTTAAATAATTTATTAATAATGAAAATTAAATGGTTTAAGACTTTAAGTTGGAAGTTAAAACATATAGTTTAATAGTAATATATAAAAAATCTGATATTAATCACTAATACCAACGTCAAATGGATATATAGATAAATTGCATACACTAACCCCAACTTTTGAATTATGTTTCTGTTTTAACCTCAACTTTCATTTTGTTCATTACACCTTTTTAATATGGTTAAATGTTTCATTTGAACTTTCTTTTTCTTATGGAGTTCGTTATATTAGATGAAAAATAACACATCAGCATATAATTGTACGATTAAATGCTAATTTTAACTCTTAAAAATTTTTCCTTTTGCCAAAAAGCCTTAAAGATTTAAAATCTAGTGATCATACCACCATCTTTTAAAAGTTTCTAAATTTCCCAGCTTCCCACATCCTGCTCCGGCATCGAGAACGTCGTCCACAATGTCCCAGCCGGCTACACCCTCTGATTCTCTCCGATCCAACCTCCTCATCGTCGCCCCACCCACTCACCATAACCCCCACGTCGTCCCTCCCGAAGCCAGCTGCCTCCGCCAGTGGTTCTTTTGCTTCCTCTCAGGTGCCACCGTGCCTACTTGCACCTCCAGTTATATGCGGTTCGGCGAGCTCCCGCCGCCAATGTCATCGACACCAAGACTGAAATCGCCGATAAGGCCTTGAATCGTTGAGATGGAACTTTATGACATCCTCTTCACCAAGATCCTAACACGGCTCCAGAAATGAGGCCTCATTCGGTACACCTTCAAGTTTATATCCATGGTTTCTCAAGTAATCGGGTTCACGGTGTTGATTGTCTGGTGCCGACTTGGAGAACACCTAGAGCACGATTTTGTTCGCTGAGCGTACTATTAACTGGTCGGGCCTCGGCTCCGGTTGGCTCGTCCAAATTCTAGATACAGAAAACATGTTGGGAATGTCTCGCTATGCGAAATTAAGGGAAGTTGTTCCCGATTTGAGGAAACTTATTTTCAATTCTGCCGACGATTTGATTCCTAATACCCCGCGGTGAGTGGGTGGTGGTTGGAAAGGCCGAAAGGGTGAAAGTATCACAAAAGTAAATATGGTGGTTTGATCATTAAATTTCAAAGTTTCAAATTTGTTTTGGTAAAGGAAAACATTTTTAAGTGTTAAAATTAACATTTATCCCTATAATTATATGTTGATGTGTCATTTTCCATCCAAGATAATGGATTTCATCCAAAAAAGATTCAAAACAAAACATTTTAACCACATTAGTAAGGTACAACGAATAAAATGGAGATTGAGGTTAGAACAAAAATATAATTAAAATGTTGATGTTAACATATTCAATTTACCCATGGATCTATTGATGAGTATTCCTCTCATGAACTCACAGTGATCTAACTAGAAAGGGCTTAGGCACTTCAAATAAAATATTTTCAGTTTGGTTTCAGAGCTTTATTTGTAAAAAAAATTCATTTAAGCAAGTTTCTCGCTTTAATAATTATTAAAGCTAATTTATTTTAACCTAAGTTAATTTAATATAAAATAATTTATTTTTATTTTTATATATTTTTATTCATAACTAATTTTATTTAAAATTTAATATTTTTTTAGATGTAACAATCCATTGAAATAATTTTTTTTATAATTTAACTAAATGTTTATGAAATTTTACTTTTTAATACCTAAAAATAGAAAAAATAATAAAAAATTTAATAACATTATGAAAATCTACATTCAAATAAAACTATTACATCCACATAGTCTTCGCTTTCAAATGACATTTTTTTATATTAAAAAAGATGTAAAAACAAAAATAAGTCATTTTAGATTATTATTTTGAGAAAATTAATCTGCATTACCAGATAGAAGATGTTTCAAATGCACAAAAAACTAATGGTAGTAATAACTTTTTACATACAAAACATTCTAGGCAAATAATATCTCATTGTCTCAGTAAATTTCAAAAAACCTTAAGATTTTGGTGAAACTACAGTTGATTTTTTTCATTCAAAAACCTACGTTTCAAAGATTAAATTTTTTAGAGTGTATGTTAGTTGTTGATATTAACTTTTCAAATCTTTTAAACTAGAATCTACCTATTTTTTAGTAAATTTAGATTATCTAGCATAATATGATAAATGGTCAACAAATAATTTCTAATCTAAATGTAAAACGGTCTTTTGCTCCTCGTCGATCAGGGTACAGCTTTGAAGGGCAGATTCTTTGTTTTCGAAATGGGAGAAAGTAAACGTTATTTTTGCTCAAACCTTAGGGTTTTTGAAAATTACCATTTTTTGTTTCATTTTTTTTTATATTCAGAGGTATTATTGCATGTTATAAAGGAATGAAATACTATTATTGTAATTAAAAAAAGGGGCATGCTGTTTTTTTTTTTTCACTAAAATGACTAACAAAGTTAGCTTTCTGTGTTATGATATAGAAAATGGAAAGACAAGAACTTGAAAAGTATGCCAATTATGTTTCAAGTTGAACAATCTACTACGAGTAGGTTCTTTTATTATTTTTTATTTTTACAGAAATTAAACAAATTGCACTATTGGTTTAAGTTAAGAAATTACAACAATATGCTAAAGCAATATGCAATTTTTATTTTTTCACAGTTAATCTACAATAACGACATTTTGGGCCCAAAATGAGCAATGCCCACTCTGTCCAGGAAGATGCCCAAAGCAGGAAAACGTTAGCATTGCGGAAAATGTCCCTTAAGTCTCGTGCTTCTCTTAAACCGGTCTCCAAACTGTTCTATATTTACATTGACCACCTCGTTAATTAGCTCAGGAAAGGAAGATGACTAGAACTGAAAATGGCAAAAACTCCCGAGAAAGGTTCCTTTGATCTTGCCTTTTGATTCATTGGTCCTCAAACTTTTCTTTCTGCCAATCAACTCCCAAAATTTGTAATGTTTGAGTCCTTAAATTGTTGTACAATTCATTGCCTTCCTAGTCCCTGGGCATTACTTCCTCATTAATGGGACCGTGAACAATGGATTTTAGTTGCAACACACGACCAATTCACCTAGTATTAGCTGCTACAATTGTAAGGATTTCAACAAATAACCTCAAGCGCACATATATTTTTATCAATCGAGTTAGCTCTTGGTTTCACGTTTGTGTAGTTGATAAGATGAAATAACAAAGTATTTTTTTCAACAAAGAAAAAAATAACTTGATTTGCGATAATGAGGCTGTTTTGCGTTGTTTCTCGTTAGTAAACTGGTTTATATGTCCGGAGTTGAATTGGAATTTTATTTTTCCTTATTAGTTCTCAAAATTAATATATATAAATTCAAACTAAAAAGAAAACAAAAAAATGTGAAAAAATACCTAAAAAATTAAATGTCTACCATGGGTTTAAACTAACAATATATATTAAAAAAAATACAAGGTACATGGTATCCATGCACTGTGATGAATTTAGTCGGTGGTAACATTTTAAGGTAATTTCTAGATATATCATTAGGTCAACTTCATAGCACAAATATTTTCAAAATAGATAATTTGAAGTTAATTTTGAGGTAATAAATATATCATTTGAATTCATTTGAGTATAATTCATTTTAATTTAAATCAACTTTGTTTAATTTTTTTTTTTGCATTATATTTTTAATTGAATAACATTATCATGATCCTTGGTTTTTTGAATAAAAATATGATTTGATTACTATATTTTAGCTATTTTTTGAAAATTCTCATAGTAACTTAGTTCCATTTTACGGACCTCAGTGTCACTTAAATCACTATCCATTAAGCCTCCTGCATTGAAAGAAATATGAAAGTATATGGACCAAATATGAAACTATAGCCTTTTATATAGTAAGGCTTAATATTTTTTATAAAGTACTTAAAATTCATGGATTTTTTCCTTGCTTTGCCTAAAATAAAAATAAAAATTATTATTATTATTATGAAAATATTTCAAATAATTTTCATGTACAAAATATAGCTTAATTTTTTTAATCTCCACCAATTACAATGTAAAACTTGACTCTAATTAGTTCAAAAATACAAAAGAAAACTTTTGTTATAGTAACTTGAAGTGTCGAATTAAGTACCATGGATTTATTGAAAAATTTCAATGGCATAAGGAAAATATCTTGGATTTTAAATCAGAATATGTTAGGATATTATGAATCAATTTATCCAAAAAATAATGGTAATTTTAAATATAAAGATCTTGTTATATTTATCATGTAGATATAGTTCAAATAAAATAGGTATATATCTAGTTGTGTTATTTTTCCTTATGCCACTAAAATTTTCAATAAAATTAATATTGGATAATTTTATATTCAAATTTTTGTATAAAATGAAATCTATATAATCATTTAAAAAAAAGATAATATCATAATATTTAATTCAAAATTTCTTTGTAAGTCAAAAATTCTAACTTTAACCACTATGTGTTGTCATCATATTATATCAGAGAGTCAGGGATATGTGTAGTAAACCAAGTGTAAAAATTTGCAATTAATTTACTAAAAAGAAAAAGTGTACCACGTATCAACTTCATAATCGCTCACTTTAAAGAAAAGACAAAATTGACCCTTAGGTGTATCATGCTTTATATATATATATATATATATACCAGTTTATTTAGGCTAGAAAATATCAATAATACCTAATTCATTCCAGCTGGTTTTAGTGTTTTTTATTCCTATATAGTTCGTAATTCTATTTTGATTAGGTCAAGGACAATTCTCATTTTCCATAAAAGATAATACTTATAAAATCATTTCAAAAAATAGATAATATCAATATACCATTATCATAATTAAATTTTATTATATAAAACTATTTAGAAAAATAATTTGATAATTTCTGACCACATTAGTTCAAAATTTGGGATTTAGCAGAATGAGAATTAATCAAAATTTAATCTTATATTTATCTATCTAAATTTAAAATTTTGATGTAAATAAAAAATTATGGCTTTGACGTGCCACCATTGTATTGCATTAAAAAGTCAGGAGTATATTCAGTAAACCACGTGCAAAAGTTTGCAGTTAACTTACTAAAAAAGAAAAAACATGCCACGTGTCAGCTCCAAAATTGCTCTCATTAAAGAAAAAGACAAAATCACTCTTAGATGTATCCTACTTTATTCCTATATTCTATAGTAACTTTTTTTTTAGGGTTAAAAGGCAAATATCATTAAGACAACCTCAAAAAGTACAAAATTTTACCCAGGTATACCCAAATGCTTCACAAAGTTACTAACATCTCACATAGCCAAGGTAAAAAAAGAACAAGAGGTTTTGGCCATTTTCCTATTCTTATAATACCTTTTGTACTCGATTTTTAAGTGACCATTGAACCTTCTTTCAAAGTTGGCTTTCCAAAATTTTAGTCTTTCAAGTACCATGGAAGTTTGAGTAGATGACTTGTTTAGTCTCATCTTTGTGAACTATATGGTTGGGAAAAAATGAGTATGTTTTCTGCAACTGCTTCGTTCCACACCCACTCCATCATTGCTAGAATGGATGTTCTTTTGCAACAACTTGTGCTAGCTAGAGATTGTAGAGCCCTTCACTATCTTTCTTATGCAACGCAAACTCCATTGTATTAAAGTTGGGGCACAAGTATATTACTTCAATCATTATAGAACCTAGTTATTTTTATTGTTCATGGTGTTTGGCGTTGATTGGCTTAGCTATGTGCGGTAGCTTGGGAATGGATGGGCAATAATGCACCTCCAGGGCACAAAGACAAGTATTTATAATTTTTTATTGTTCCTCGACATTAAAAGCGAGATTAGTAGCTATTTTGGGAGCAGTTAGCTCATCTTTTCATTTTAACCTACAAGATATCATAATTTTGTCTAACTGTTCTCAAGCTCCGATTACTCTTTAAAGATCCTCAACTCTCAATCCAATCATGGTAACCATGGTCCAGCAGGCTATAGGGCAAATGAAGATGTTTATTTGCTGCTGAATGGTTATCATCCATTTGAAAGCTTGTTAATTCAACCCACTACTTATCATCTTCTTTATTCCCTTAATATTTTACACTTACTTCCAATTACCAATATATTTATATTTATGTTTATATTTCATACATTATTGTTGAAACATCCATGGCTGAAAGTCAAACTTAAATACCCTTACAAATCAAATGAATATTTTCCTCAGCACCCTCATTGTATTTCACAATTGGAAAAATTTAAAAGTAATCTTCTAATGGAATGGATGTAAAAAATGTGATCATACCTTATTGATTTTTTTTTTTCCTTTTACAAAAGAGGATAATACCTCTGAATTTTTGGATTAAGTGAAACATTAGTATGCAAGGTAGAGGGGAGGAGGTAATTAAGGGTTTTGGCTAATTAGAGTGTGGGATTAGGAGATTACATGATCTACACATGAAACTTGGAGTTTTGTGTAAATGGTTGTTCCCTCTATTTCTAAACCTAAATACTAGTAAGCCTTTGTTAGCAAAACTTAAACACTATTTTTGGCTTCCATCATTTTTTTAATCAGAATTATCTATATAAAATATAGAGGGAATGAGTTACCATCATATAAGGGAAAAAGAAAAAAGAGAGTACATGTTTTCTCTTGAACATGGAAGGTCCATTGAACCAGGATAATTAGCACTTTTATGGGAAGGCAGGGCTCAAGGCCCAACCTCTACTTGATATCCCTAAGCATTAGCCACTTGGGTTAGGGCACAAGAAAGCTTTGGTCAAATCAATGTACCGTCATCTTTAGCTTACTTATATTTCAAGTGTGGTTGAGGGTAAGGGTGTGCATTACAACCCACAAATTCAATGCAGTTGCCTCCTTGCATTCCTTGTTGTGTAGAAACTGTAAAGTGAAATTCCAAAAATTCTAGGCTACCTTATCAAATATATATTGAGATAATGGTTTTCAGATTGCCTATAAAATTGATTATATATTTTGTTAAAAAATCAATGGCACATATGTGTTATGCTAGATTATGAATTACTTCTATAAAGTTAAAAGTTGAGTAATAAATAATTTAACTGAGTTATTTATTGTAAATTGATATAGTCAATTTTATTAATTCTTAAAAGACAATTTAAGAATACACACACATACAAATGTACGTACGAATGTATGTACATATATAAACATTGGCCAAGATCCCGTACTACCAAGTAGTCACATTGGCCTTAACTAATATAGAGTCAAGTGAGGTTAGGTCCTGTTTAATAGAAAATCTTTTAACCTTACATTCCATCCATAGTACTTATACCTAAAGCCTCGCTTAAAGGATGACAGGTTCTTTACTACTCCACCTTACAGGTGTTTGCTTTAATATCATTTCTTTTTAATTAAAATTTTAGCCAAATATTGGATAATGTAACATATAAACAAATTCACAACATTAATTCATCAAACAAGCATGATAATTAAATTACACTAATTTTTAGTGATAATGTAATAATATGTACCACAATATTAACTATGGTACCACAGCATATAACCTATGACATAAACAAATTTTCACCATAAAAATGCATGACGACCTACTTAAAATAGCCCATACATTTTAATGGCCATAATCCCATATAACTCTTAAACTAATGCAATAGCAACCATAGATACTTGGGTTACAAAACCACATACAGGTCAAAACTAACACAAGTAATGAAAACTTGGATAAAAAAGAACCCAAGACATGTGGGATGTGTAGAATTAAGAGAAAATGTACATATAAAACAAGAGTGGTCTTGACCATTAGAGAAATATTAAATACTGTGATGAAATCACCTAAGAAACAACACTCTTTTCTAATTTCCTTGTCCAATCTAATCTAAAATTCATGGAAACTTTTTCCCTATCAACATTTGGTCATGGTTCTCCTTAAATTCCTCAACTCTCAACACCAAACTATGGACCTAGTAGTTTGACAAACCTCACATTTCTCTTCAACCTCAATTCCCATTTCTAAAACAGATTAGAGAACCTTCTTAAGCTTTTCTTACATTTCTCTTTAATTCCTTTCTTTAACCCCGATCATGTACTTATTGGCCAAATTATATATTGACCCCTAAACTTGCGCAACTCAAATGAGTTACTCCACAACTCATTGTTTATTAAATATTGGTTCATGAACTTTGTAAACGTGTGTGAGCTAGTTCAAAATGTATTGTACATGACTAGTGACATTGGTTCATGGGATGATGTGGTTGTGGTTGGTGGAAACCACCATCCAGCAACCGTCTGCAGCCGCCACCCCTTAAAACACTACCTAGATGTCCCAATTGCGGATCTACCACCATTAACCATCTTAGTCTGCTACTAGCAATGCCAATCGGATACGGTCCAACTTCCATCAAGTAATCATTCATATAATTAAAGACAGAAATTGAGAACAAGCTGAATCTCATTTTTAACCTAAAAATCTTCTCATTTTTCTTCACCTTATTCTCATCATCCTTCCAAGTTTGTTGAAATGATGACAAGATCCATTTAGATCACTGTAATTTAATCAAAAATCACTTCCACAAATCAAGATAATAGAGATATTGTTTAAGTAAAAAAGGGTGGCAACTTGGAGACATCTAGGACAATGTTTCTAGGGAGCTACCATCGTGTCATATTCCTCCTCCTTTTCTACTTTCCTTCGCAAGTAAGAACATCTCGTGAAACCTTTTGTCTCTGATGGCAACGATGATTGAGACCAACTATCTTTTGTTGCCCTGGCTTTTGTTACAAGTTTAAACTAACTGACTTGTTGTTGCTGGGCCCAAAGGGAAGAATAGGTAGAGACATTCAGAAGGGAGATGACGATGATGAAATCAAGTGTGGTTAGTTTATGATTGGCATAAGTTCCTAATTTATCCCCAAACTTTGTTCATTTAGGCACTTAGCCCCTCCAACTATGACTCGGAGTAACTCAGCTCTCAAACTTTGTTAACTGGGACGCATAACCCCCTATTGATTGAATGCAATCACGTGTTATAACTTCATTACAGAACTATTCTTTTTGGTTTCATAGGGACTTAAATGACAATAATATTAAAAAAGAATGCTAAACTTAAAGGACATCTTCATTCATCAAACCTCTATCCAGCCGTCAAAATAAAGAATATTCTCAATTTCCTCTAACAGTAGAAGAATGAGTCATTTTGCTTTTGCGAGATCTTCTTCCGTTAATGGATTCTCAATGAAGAAGAATCCAAAATGGCTTAAGGGAGTGAATGTTGACCTCTAGGAGAGAATTTTCAAATGATTGATATTTTTCTATTGGTATTGCCGCTGAGAGAGCTAGTGGTGCTTTTCAGTCTAGATGGATCTTAAGATGATGGAGAAGCCGATGACTATTTAGAAGGTGCTTAATTGAATATGGGAATTGGTTGTCCGGGATCAATGGGTAATCTTTGTAACATTTTTAACTCTAATCTCAGCCAAATATTTTAGTGTCATAAGCTCAAGCATGTTATTCTTCCTTGGGACTCTCTAAAGTCTCAACTTTGATTTCTTTCTTAGGGGAATTATACCAAGCAAATAGTGTGCCTTCAGGAATAGCCAACTACTCCCTATTATTTATGAACTTTAAGTGATCAACTTGGCCATTCCATTTCAAGGTTTTGTTAACTTCAAGTAAGAACTTACGATTTAGAATAGAAGACCAAGAGATCGAATCCATGTCAAATCATTTGATCGGCCGACGGGGTAGTGCCCAATGAAACATTCATTGATTTGGAGATACGCAACCATGACGAGGTTGAAGTCCTCATTATTCTTTCCATATGTGGCAAACACCAAGTTTGGCCTCCTTTTTAATATTGTTGCCATTTAAGTCCTAGTGAAACCAAAAGAAGCATTTCCATGATGGAACCTTAGCATGTGATTAGCAAAGAGGGTTATGTGTCCCCGTTAACAACGTTTGGGGCCTTAGTTACCCCGAGTCATATTTAAAGGGGTTAAATATTCGAGTGAACATGTTTGGGGGTGAATTAAGGATTTATGATTTAGCCATAAAGAATACTGTTATCAGAGAAAGAAATGGAATCTTGATTCATGAAGATGGAGGATTCAAGGACTAATGCTAGCCACAGCCACTTTAGCCTAAAAACCAATACATTTAGTTGTGTACAATACATTTTAGACTAACTCATAGACATTTACAAAGTTTAGGGGCCAATATTTAATAAGTAGTCTCGTTGAAGTTGCACATGCTATTTGCCAAATGTATAGTTTGGTTATACTCATTTGATGAATTACTATTAAAAGAATATTAAAAATGAACTTTTTCTTTTGAAAGATTTAAAGATTTATTGTGTTAAATCACAAGGCAACTTATTTTCATGCATTTGGTAAATAGTATCTCATTTGATTTTATTTTTATTATCCCTTAAAATTGGGATGATTTAAACTGTTATTTTTATATTAGTCCTTCAACTGGATGAACTCTATTAATTTAAAATGATAAATTTTTATTAATTTTTTGTAGTTTTTTCAGGATTTATTGTGTGAAATCTCAAAATGTCGTAAATTTATGTTTTCTTTTTTCATTTGATATATTGTATTTCATTTAATTTTATTTTTGTTATCCCTTAAAATTTCCTTATATATATAATTGTTCAATCAGAGAGTATGTTGACTATTTAAGCATAAAACTTTATCTTGAGAAGGTAGTCAAATAACTAAAGTTTGAATGTCCCCTCGACTTTCAACCGAGTTTAAGTCCCATAAGTAATGCTATAAATTATGACTTGAAATACTCTAAGTTCAAGAAGTATGTAAATTTCTCATTTCTCAGATAATCTCTCATAATATATGTTATATAGTAAGATAAAAAAAAAGTATGAAACTTTAAGTGGGCTTGTATTTGGTAGACCTAGCAACAAACATGTTTTCGCAACTGACAAATATTGGTGAATGTTGGGATTTTGCGTTTTTATTTTGGGTTGAAGGATATTTTAGTCTTTTTACATTCCCGACATATTTATGAGAATGGGTTAAACTTCATTTTGCATTAGAACTATGTTTAGTTAAACAAAGAAGTTAGATTAGCTTCTATCAAAGAAAATAATAAGAAAAAACTAAGTGACATAGAGTCAAAGTAACGTGATGGTAGATTATAAGTATCTAAATGCTTCTGCTCGAATCATCACAAATATTTTAAATAAGCCAACTCCATAGATCTCACGCAATCCCAATCTATGAAATAAAAAAGGCTTGATAATTAAAGGCATAGATTAAATTTTATGGGCGCTATGTAATATTTAATTAGGGTAAATTACAACCATGGCCCCTAACATCTTATTATTTTCTGTTTTAGACCCCAACCTCAAAACCCCGCATGAGAAGCCCTCAATCTCAATTTTTTGTTTCATTTTAGACCATTTGGAGGATGGAAATCATTAAAATTGTTGTAATTAACCATGTTGCATGCCAATGTGGGACAATTTGCCACATGGCACAATAATCATATGTTAGCGATGATGTGGAAAATATGAAAACTAATAAAAAATGAAAATATGGAAAAAGCTAATAATAAAAAAAAAAGAAATAAAACATAAAAAATGAAAAAGAAAACCCAAATCCGGCCATTCCCCTCCAACGATCCGACAATGATCTGCCGGCGGTTCCAGACGAGCCTTCTTCTCGCAACAGGATTCGCCAACGATTCCTAATGAGCCTTTGTTTCACAACATGATTCACCGATGATTCCGCAGTGCTGTTGCAGTTTTCGACGATTCGGCCAATCCCCTCCAATGAGTTGATGATTCCATTGTGAGATTTCTAACCCAAAGTCATGACGATTCGCAACCCAGAGCCAACGATTCATTGGCGATTCTCAAAGAGCTTTCAAGCAGTAGGGCAAGATCTAGCATGAACGAAGATTGGCATGAACAGAGAGCTAAATCTGTGTGATGATGGTAGCGACGTTAGGCCGTCAGTTGAAGCAGAGACATTAGGCAAATGAATGTCGAAGGAGATTGTGATGGCGCTATGCTGCGGGATAAAGACTTGTCGAGAATTGTCACTGGATCGTTGGAGGGGATTGGTTTGGCCTAGCCAGATCTTAGTTTTACCTTTTTTTCATTTTTCTTTCTTTTTTTTATTATTTCCTTTTTCCATATTTTCATTTTTTATTACTTTCCTTCTTTTCCACATCATTATCCGCAGTTGATTATTGTGGCACATGGAAAATGACCTAATGCTGGCATGCCACATGGCCAATTTCATCAATTTTAATGGTTTTCATATTCCAAAAATATAAAATGGAACAAAAAATTGAGGTTGAAGACTTCCCACGTAAGGTTTTGAGATTAGAGTCCAAAATAGGGCAATAATAAAAGGTTAGTGGCCACGGGTGCAATTTATCTGCAACAAAGGAGGTCTAGCAATTTTTGGCAAATTTCACAGGCAGCCCCTAGCCTTCAATTCACACTTGTTTCTGCCTCAACTATTTTCTTTTGTTTTAAATCTTTTTAATATTTTATATTATTCTTAAATCCTTTTAAAATACTTTGTATTATCCCGCACTAAATGGGAACCCTTAAACCATACAAAAGTTACGAAATATGTGTGGATGTGACAAATAAACTTTAATTTAAATTTACTAGAAGATAATTATCAGATAAATTAAATTGATATTTGAAAATTTGACGTTAAACAGTTCCTTTAGGTTAAGTGATTTCATCTAATAGAGACATATATGAAATTGTTTTAAAGTATGTAAATAACTAAAATAAAACTATTAATATGTTCAACATGAAAACAAACTAGCAATTAAATAGGGTAAATTGCACTTATGGCCCCTAACCTTTTATTATTGTCCTATTTTAGACCCTAACCTCAAAACCTCATATGAGAAGTCCTTAACCTCAATTTTTTTGTTCATTTTAGACCTTTGGAAGATGGAAACCGTTAAAATTGACAAAACTAGTCATGTGGCATGTCAGCATAGGGTCCATGTGACACAATAATCAACTGTAGGTAATGATGTGGAAAAGAAGAAAAGTAATAAAAAATGAAAATATGGAAAAAGAAAATAAAATAAAAAAAGAAAGAAAAATGCAAAAAAAGGCAAAACCCATATTTGGCTGGGCCAAACCAATCCCCTTCGACGATCCAGCGACGATTCCTGACCAGCCTTCGTCCTACAGCACAGCGCCATCACAATCTTCTTCATGATTCGTTTGCCTAGTGCCTCTACTTCAACCGACGGCCTAACATTGCCACAATCATCGCACAGATTTGGCTATCTGTTCATGCCAATCTTCGTTCATGCTAGATCTCGCCTTACTGCATGAAGGCTCTTTGAGAATTGCCAATGAATTGTTGGCTCTAGGTTGCGAATCGTCAGGACTCTGGGTTGCAAATCTCACAATGGAATCATCAGCTCATTGGAGGGGATTGGCCAGATCGTCGGAGAATGCAACGGCGCTACGGAATCGTCGACGAATCATGCTACAGGACAAAGGCTTGTCAGGAATTGTCGGCGAATCGTGCTGCGAGAAAAAGGCTCGACTAGAATCGCCAGTGGATCATTGCCGGATCGTTGGAGGGGAATGGCCGAATCTGGGTTTCTTTTTTTTTTTTACATTTTTTTTCTTTTTTTATTATTACCTTTTTCCATATTTTCATCTTTTTATTAGTTTTCATATTTTCCACATCATCACTAACAAATGATTATTGTGCCATGTGGCAAATTGCCCCACGTTGGCACACCACATGATCAATTCCATCAATTTTAATGATTTCCATCCTCCAAAAATCTAAAATGAAACAAAGAATTGACATTGAGGGCTTCTCATGTAATATTTTGAGGTTGAGGTCTAAAATAGAAAATAATAAAATGTTAGGAGCCACAGGTGTAATTTATCCCCTTTGTGGCCATACACAGCAACAAAGATAGATAAGGGAGCTTTCAGCGAGAAGCTGAAAAAACGAAGAAAATAAAATAAGCAGTGCCAAAGTTATAATAAATTTTAAATTTATTCGACATTGAGCTAGTAGATACTTTAAATTAAAGTGAATTATATACAAAATTATATAAATATACTAACTGGGTAAAATTCACTTGTAGTCTATAAACTTTTCACATTGTCTTAAATGGGTTACTGACCTTCATTTTGTCATCTTAAAGTCCCTAACCTACCTATTTGCATCCCAAACGTGGTCCTCCTACCAATTTTACAGTTAAAGTTAATGAAATCTCAGGAAAAATGCCAACTTTGGTCCATAAATTTTCATCCTCCCACTCAAAGGACCCTCAAGCCTTTAAATTTAACACTTTTTTTTTCTTTCACTTGTCCATTCAACTTCCCAGAAAAAGAAAATCTATTCCATCGATCGCTACTACATTCTCCTCCCTCAAGCTTTCCTGTCCTTCCCTGCACCCACTACGGATTCTAACTTTCCATCGCCGATGAAATCGTCCTCTACAACCGGTGAAATCTCTCTGCATCCTCCTCTACAATCGACGGCACAAGCTCTGCAATGACAGCCGTCAGATCAACCTCAACGGCGCCGAGAGGAAGAACCACCTCAACCTAGAGGGCATGAGGAGAAAGATTGTAGATTCAATGGCCGTATAACCTCAATAAAGGGACCGAGATTCAAGTCAGGCAATCTGATTGAGCAGTTGTATTGGACCTCGAGTCATGTTTGATTGACGAGACAAAACAATCAAAGCAGAACTTCTGTAAAACCTTAGAGCCGAAATCAAAGCCCTAGAGGATTACTCAAGGATTTTATTCTCCCATCTGACCATCAATCCATTGGTCAATCAAGCAAAGCGGCCGAAATCAATAGCGGAAGAAGCAGCATCAACGTCTTCGATGGCTATAGCAGCTCTGTTGGGATCTTCGCGGCCTTCAGTGGTGTAGATGTTCTGCTGGTTCTCGTTGAGTCTATAAGCATAAAGGTTGTAGTTCTAAAATACGACGGTGGTGTTGCTGAAAATGAAGTCGACGGTGCAGCAGATGTCGCAGTTGTGGAAGAATTAGCGGAGGGAAAGGACGTGGAGGGTGTCTTGTTAGCTGACGAAGCTGCAGTTGAGGAAGGTAGAGAAGTCAGCACCGTAGCACAACGCCACTACCTGGTGCTTGCTCTGCCTAGCAGAGTTCTCGAAGTTTATTCCCTTGGCTATGAATCCGGTTCACACCTTTGGCTATGATCGTAGCAAAGGGATGGAGGAGAACTTGTCATTGCGATCTATCCTGGGGCTCGATTCGTCCCGTTGCTCACGATTGAAAGGTAGCAGTAAATCCGACCACCCTTAAACAAAACGGCCGCGAGCAAGGGTTGAAATTTGGGTCGGGAAACTATTGATGGAGGAGGGGACAGTGGCCGGTAGCGGAGGAAGGGGATGTTCTTGAGGTGGGAGAGGGCTAGAAAGGTTTTGTGTAATGCCTGCAAAATCCTAAGTAATTAAACCTTGGGATATGAAAAAAAAATTTCTAAATTGGGAATTAAGTTCATTGAGTTTGGGAGATACTAAATTAAGTGGAACCGGGGAGTATGATGAGTGTTGAACACTCTCAGAATTTAATCTTGGCTTAGGCCAAGTAAAATGATGAAAATTTAAGGTAAAAGACTCAATTGGACAAAGGGGACTTTTGGTGGTTAAACTTAATTGCCCAAATGTGAGGAATTGAGGGACTAAGAGGGGGATTAGCCAATTTTAAAGGCATTGGATGCCATGGCTGCCACCTCCCTCTATTTTTCATTATTTTAATCCACCTCCCATCCAACTCATCACTTAGAATTCCTTCCCCTACCTACTTGTCCCCCCACTTTTGACAAATTCTCCCAACTTTCACTAAAGTCTTCCAATTTGTCATCTACTTTTGACTATCTCACCCACTACCCATATAAGTATTCCAATTTGTCATCTACTTTTGACTATCTCACCCATCACCCACACAAGTCTTCCAATTTGTCATCTACTTTTGACTATCTCACCCACTACCAACATAAGTCTTCCAATTTGTCTCCCAACATAAGTGAATCACATAGTTTCATTCTATATATATACACCCATGGTTCGCCATACAAGTTCCATTTTAGTCTCCATTTCACTCATTTCACTTACTTACTCTAAAACACTCATTCTCTCCTCCTAAAGCTCAAACACTTCTCCAACTCGTTCTCCCACAATACCATTTGGCCAAGTATTGTTCTTGGCATTCTTGAGTGTGAATCTTGTGTCCTCAATGTTCATAAGCTTCTAAAGCCTTCCAAGATAAGGAATCTAGTGGTGGATTCAAGAAAAGACGAGCGGGAGCTCTAAGGAAATCAAGCCAAAGGATTCGGCCATACCTCATTTGGTTGAGGTATTGTGTGTTCTACCAAGTGTTCTTGGTATTTCCTATGTTTCTAAGTTATGTCAAGCAAGAACATGGTTTGCTAACTTTCTGCCCTTATAAGATCTTAAGCTAGAACACAAGTTCTAGTTACAACAAGCTAGGAAAAACAAAGAGCCAAGCTTCTAAAGCTTTCGGGCAACAAAAGTTGCTAACGGTTTTGGTAAGGATTCTTATACTCTTTGAGTATTCGGGCCCTTGGGTGATAGATATTGGATACCATGTGATCCCAAGAAGGCTACAGAGGGCTATGTTCTGTTGCTTAGACAACTTCATGCTAGCTAGCTCCGTGCAAGCATTACAACTAGGAATTGAGTCGGCCAACTCAATTCCCAAGCATAAAGAGCACAGATTTTAAAATGGATTAATAAAATGGTTAACCTAAGAAATGAGAAATATGGATCATGCTTGCTCTGCCCTTCAGAGAATAAGGTGTTAAGTGGTGTGTGTATTGTGTGCTTCTATGTTTGGTTGTGCATGCTAACCCCTGATTATTATTATTATTGTTATATGTATGTACCTGTATCTTCTTTGTCTTAGTGTTTTTTTTTTTTTTGCAGGAGCATGGAATATTTGTTACCATGTTATTCTTGGATATGTTAGGCTTTGGAAGCCATATGTTAGGCTCTAGGAGCCATACAGAATCCTTACTGTGTTTTACCCACCCGCCCTTTTCTACTTCATGTAAGAAAAGGAGTACTTGAAAGGCATTAAGGTCAAGAGTATTTTATACTCTTTCTGTGGTAAAGGTATTATGCACATGTATGATATTTGCTCAATATTCTAAGTATTATAAGTGTTATAGGTTGCTTGTGTAACAAGCTAATAAGCGTGAACTTTATGTGCAGGACTTGGAGTCTAGATTATGGGAACAAAGTCTCTAAGGTGGAAATGTGTTCTATGTGTGATTTGCCATGTATAAGCATGTGCTATGTATTTTGGTTTGTCTTAAAAACCAAATTTGTGTTTTTAAGTGCTTATTGACACTTTCGAGTACTTAAGTAAAATGAAACATATGAGTATGCAAGATGTATGCATTATAAACAAGTTTTCCAAAACTTGAGTTAGTGTTTTGGTTGCCATGCATATACTTGGCTAGTTGAGTAATGAAATGAACACACAAGTTTCACATAAGTACTAGCTTGTTTCCGAGAGCACAATATAAACCTTTAAGTAAATAATCAATGAGCTAGTACTAGTAATATCCTGGGGTTCATGCTCGTATGTTTGGTTTTGTTTAAATGTCCCTTATATGAAAATTCCGCTGTATGGTTAAGTAACTTATGGGCGTGACATTTTGCTTTTTTGGGAAGTTAGAATTGATGGTAGAGAGAGTGTGAGAATTCTTAAAACAAAAAAAAAATGATGGTGCTTTGAGTGTGATGAAGAAAATATAGGGATTAAAGTTGAAATTTTCCTGAAATTTCATCAAATCTATCTATTCTATCTTATACATTAAAGCGGAAAAAGGTGTGTCTGGTGGTGACATGGGCAGGTTTGGATGATATAATGATGTTTGATCCTTGGTTTCTGGTTGTTGGTGCAAGTTGGGTGGTTTGTTGTTGTTGTTGCATTATTGGTCTTCTCGCCTATATATGTATATGCCACTTGGGGGAGTAGATTTCCTTTTATGCGTCTTTGAGAGATGAGGTGGATCCAAGTCTTTGGCTTGCTACATGTCTGCTCTTTAGTATAGGTGCCTATCTGGTGGCTGTCATGAATGTCATATGGCTGCTGGAGAATATGCTCGGGGATACGTGGATGGGGTGAGATTAATTATGTGGAATGAAGGGAAGTCTTTATATGACAAGTGGCCTTCGTAATTGGTGGAAGCAGTGTGTTTTGTGTATCCAATTACACCACACCGTAGGGCCGTATACGTATATATAGATACATCTGGAAGGATGGACAAGTAGAGCGATAATGTTATCTGGTGTGCTCTGTTCTTGGCTGGGTCAATGTGTAGCAACAGAGTCAGTAATTCCTTTCCTCTTCAACCTTACAACTTATGTTTGGTTATCTAATGCGTGTATATTCAATTTATTGTTTGGCGGGAATTTGAAGCACTGATTTAGATCTAATATAGGTCTACTGTTTAACTTTAAATTAATTATATTATCTTCTTTTCTAACTAATTATTTTTGGGTTACCTTTTTGGTTGCCCTTTAATGGAACTAATGTGCTTACATTGAAAACAATTTTGGCTAAATTGCTTTACAGAGAAGCATCTTCCCCCTCTGTCTTATGTCTTTGAGTCTACTGCTTATGGCCATTTATTCTGCCTTCATCAACGTCCAAGTTCCTTCTTTTCCATTGATTATATTCAGCTATTTTCTTTTCTCCGCATTACAAACTCCAACACAAAACATCCAACCCACAACATCCAGCACGCATGACTGGAGCACAACAAAAAGAAGACAGCCGCCCCAACTACATCAATACAAGTGTACTCCATGTAAAACAAAAAGTTCTCAGTTTATGTTATAAAGTACCAAGACATGTACCACAGTACTATATCATATAAATAAATAAAATGCACATTTCTGTCAAAACCGTTGTTTCATAAATAAACTTGAAACCAACACTTTTTTTTATGCCAAGTAAGCCACCCCCCCCCCCCCCCCCAAGGGCTTGTAGCGCAGGTCACGTTTCTAGTTTAACAGTAAAATTGACAAAAGGACTATGCCTGGGATAAAAATAAAGATGTTAGGGACTTTAAGATGATAAAATGAAGATTCGAAGCTCATTTGAAATGACACAAAAATGTTAGGGACCATAAACAAATATTACCCTATACTAAATATGTGTTGGCCCTTAAATGAGTTTCTTGCTGATGTCAAATTCCCGTTACCATGCAAGAACACCCTCTTCGCCAATCTAACAAATGCCAAGATGTTCTCCAAGTTACTCTAACTGTATATCTACAAAAATTAAGATATGGGCCACAAATTAATGGTGGAACTCCAGCCCAAGAATATGCTCAGCTAGAAAAATAAAAAAAATTCCGAAATATATCCCTTAGACATTGCATCTTGCTTTTCTGTTCCTCAAACTTTTATTCCTGACAATCAACCCCTTAATTTGCAAGTGGTTGTCCCTTTGGTCTTAAACTTTGCTTCCTCATGATTGGACCATCAAAGAACAAATTACCACAACAACGTGCAGCCTATTCACCTAGTTATAATGTAATTATGTTGTCTCGTGTAAGTTTTGTACAACTAGTTTAGTAGATTCTTATTTACCTATGTCTAGCATTATTCCGAGAAAATATAGTTATATTGATCAATAGGCCACGATAATTAGGGTTCCTACAGACCACGATAATTGCAAAGTCTCCTCTCAACCAAATTTATAGAGGAATGTACAATATCAAAGTAAATCAAAATTAAAAGAAGTGCCTGTTTTATATATACGGGATCATTGTTTTATATTGGTCTGAAAAAGGTGAAAAAGAGGAAACTAAATTAGGGTTTTTTTATTCTTTAATTCTTATTTTGCTTAACGGATTGGAGCCTTGGAGGATGGGTAGGAAATTTGAGATCATATTAGCCTTTTTTTGGGGCTTTATGTCCCTAACTAGGGATGTCAACGGATGTCCGACCCAACAGGGATCCTGGTACATCCTACACGGTGGGTCAGTTTTTTTTTACAATTAAATGGATACGGGGTGGATATGAGTTTTTTTTTCACCCGCCGGATATGGGTAGGGTATGGGTTAGGGGTCCATCCGCCCCATATATGTATGCTATTACATATTTGCTTGGCACAAGTAGTCATCTCTTCTAATTAGAATAGAGATAATTTAGTAAATTTAATAAGCCCTAATTCACAAATCCTTGCATCGCCAATTCGCCATTCGCCAAACACCCCTAGCTTCTCAATCTCAAACTCCTCAGTCTTCATCAGTCTACTCATCACAAGGCGCACATCAAGTCGTCTATGCTGGTGTTAGAGTATCATTGATCGCGTCGCGTATGTTTCCTATATAGCACCTCTCGCTGCGTTGCTGGATATCTGAAGGTGGCAAAGGCAAAATATGACTGCCTAAGTCCTAACTGGGTTCTATTTCTCAGTTCTACTCTGTTTGCTATTAATTTTACTGGCTCCTCTCAGTTCTGTTGGCTGCTTTCTGTCCCATTCCCTTTCGCCCTTCTGCCGACTGCCACCCTGTGAGATTGCCAGTAAATGCTTCTTAATTTTGCTATCAACTCTCAATTCTGCCGTTTGCTCTTGGTTTCACCAGTATGGTTGACTTTGGATGATTAATAATGATGTGTGTTCCTCACGCTACGTACTATATATATATATTCAAATCTTTAGAGCCATTGGTTAGAAAGAAATCTTCCTTCATCATCTACTTCTTAAGATAAATATTGCAATTTGATTTAGATAATGTCAACTGCTACGTATAGTTTGTTCAATCTCAAGAAAAATATGTGTTGATTCTTAAATGTGCAACTTATATATGTTCAAGTTAACTAGTTAAGATTATAGTATATATCAAATATTGTGTATACACACACACACACATGGTTAAGAAAAAAAAAAGAACTTCTATTATAAGAACATAAGAAAATTGCCACTAATACACTGCTGTTTTGTAAACCAAAAGTAGATCAGATCTTAAATCTTAGGCGTATTGTCCTATCTTTTGAGGAAATTGGAAACCTTAAAGTGAATTTGGGAAAGAGTGGACTGGCTTGAATAATAGGAGATAATGATGTTCATTTGGTGGAATTTTTGGGGTGTCAAGTGAGCCGATTTCTTGTTGAGTAACTAGAACTCCCATTAGGAGTGAGCTAAATTTACGACTACATGTTAGATAGTATTTCGAAGTTTAAGCATCATTTAGCAGGCTTGAAAAGAGGAAAAGTATAGGAAAAAAGATAAGGTTATGGGGAAAGTTGTGGGGAACAGTGGAGGAAAAAATATGAATGCTAAGTGTTGGATTTACCAAACATTTGAACATAAGGTTAATGTTAATTCCATATGGCTTAGCATCATTATTTATATGTCTCATAATTTTTTCTTTATAATATATTTGGAGTATTTAGTTTATGTCACATACATTTCTTCACTATATTTACATTTATTCTTTAACAATTTCTTTTCTTTTTTACTTTTAGAGGATATGGAGGCCATGGAAGAAAGTCAGGATCAAAACTCAATGAACATTAATAATTTTGATGCTTTTATTTTTTAATCGAGTAAAGCTAAAGCTCCTAAACCTACTGTTATGCTTTATACATCTCTGCAAGATGGCCCAAAAACTATTAAACAGGTAGAAAAAGTAACTATTACTGCCGGTACACACCAACCAAACTTTCAACCTGAGATGACAAATTCAACTCAATAAGAGCAAAATTCAACTCAATGAGAGACTGTCATTGGTAGCATAACGCAAGAAGGGTGAAATTCAACTTCCTATTGATGATGGAAAAGGGGAAAAAAAGTCATGTCAAAAGAATGGGATCACTTTACAAAAGTAAAGGTATATAGTGTTTGGAAAACAAAGTGTAACCATTGTGGCGTCCTTTTATCATGTGGGAGCAAGAATAATACAAGTCACTTGAATGATCACTATAAAATTCGGTGCAAGAGAATTCAAAATAAAAATGTCAAGCAAATGCTTTTGAAAGAGCAAGCAAAGGTGAATGGTTCAATGATGGTTAGCACATATTCATTTGATCAAGAAGCTTCAAGAAAAGAGCTTGTGAAAATGATTATCATTCACGAGTATCTAATTTGCATTGTGGAGTATTATGGATTCAGAAGCTATTTAGCTAACTTGCAACTGTTATTTTGAAGTGATATTTTGAAGTTTGTACAATGAGAAGAAAGCAATGTTAATGAAAGAGTTCGATTTGCTTGATAACCAAATTTCGATGACCACCGATATGTGGATTAACAGCAGAACATCAAAAAAAAAGATATATCGCTATTACTGCACATTATATTGACAACTTATGAGCCTTACAGAAACGGGTGTTAAGGTTAGTGTCAGGTTACTCTCTTAGCTTATTTGGCTATGTAAGCTTATAATGTTAGTATTATGTTGCTCATTTAGCTTTTTTATGGAAGTTGCATTCTTAAAAGCTATTGGTTGCATTTATTTGGTTTCTTTCTTAATTTATGGAACTTGTGTTTGGACTGTCCGAATAATAGGATCTTACTTTTCTATATGTTTTCATTTAGATTTTGTTATGTTCCATCTTCATACACAAAAAAGGTTTTAGCTAGCAAATTAGTGATATGTCTTACGAAATGGAATATTGACAAGAAATTTTGCACACTTACGATTGATAATTGCTCTACAAATGATGGTGTAGTGGATATATTGTTCAAATAGGCTTTCTTGTGATTCTTTCCTCCTAAATGGGGAATTCTTTTACATGAGATGTTATGCTCATATTTTGAATTTAATTGTGCAAGATGGGTTGGATATCATTAAGAGTTGCATTGATAAGATTCATAATAGTGTTGTTTTTTGGACTAAATCACCAAAAAGAGTTGAGAACTTTGAGAGGACTACAAGGCAGTGTCATATTCCAATGAGCAAAAAATTGTCAATTGATTGCAAAACTCGTTGGAACTTAACTTACTTGATGCTTGAAACAACTATTGTGTATAAGGATGTTTTTCCTTACTTGAAGACTCTTGAGAAGCACTACAAATCTTGTCCAACTAAAGAGGAATAAGTAGTGGCTGAAGATATTTGCAGAAAGTTTAAGATGTTTTATAAAGTGATTGAGATGTTTTCTGGAACAAATTATTCTACAGCCAACCTCTACTTCAAACAAATTTGTGAGATTAAATTAGAATTGAAAAAATGGGTTGTTGAAGAAGTTGACATAATGAATGCCATGGCAAGAAAGATGTTAGAGAAGTTTGAAAAGTATTGGGAAAAGATACATGGAATTATGAGTGTTGCTACTCTTTTGTACCCAAGGCACAAAACTCTTCTTTTGGAATTTCAGTATTCTAAAATATATCCTAATACTACTAAGGAAAGGGTTGAAGAAGTTGTGAAAATTTGTTACAATTTGCTTAAAGAGTATAAAAGAAGAGGTGTAAGACAAAATGTTCATGTAATGTCTTCTTCAGCTTCTCAGTCATGTGCATTGAGATATAAAAAATCAGATGATGGATTTTTTTCAATTTACTAACAGTAAGAAAAGAAAGAGATCTAACCTTAAGGCAGAGTTGGACCATTACTTGGATGATGATGCAATACCTTGGACACCAACCTTTGACATTTTAACATGGTGAAAAGTGAGTTTTGGCAAATATCCAAACCTTGGCCGAATTGCAAAGGATTTTTATACTATACCTGTTACTACGGTTGCTTCTGAGTCAACTTTTAGTAGTAGTGGAAGGTTAATAAGCCCACATCAGAATAGGCTACTTCCAACTACTATTAAGGCATTAACTTGTTCCCAAATTTGGCTACGTGTTGAGAAGTTAGGTAAAATTTTCTTCCTTATTATTAGTTAAATTTGTTTTAATTCATAATATAAAATGTTAATATGTTGATTTGTTTTTATTAGCTATTAACACGAGTGAAGAGACAAAGATTCTTCCCACTCATCTTGTATGTGTTAGTGATGACATGGATGTTGATGGAGATGACTGTGCCACCACTAATGCATTTTTTCAAGAGGAAGATGATTATTGACAACATTCTAGCTCATTGAAAGGTAAGTACATTTTGTGTTATATTTCTTTAAATTTTCATAATTAGTTTATGATGTTTGCCTTTTTTATGGTTTAACAGCTATACTTTGTTTAATTTGTAGTGCTTTGCTACCAGATGCAATGACCATTATGCATGTTGCTTGGATAAAGATTGAAGGAAGTCTACTAGAATTTTAATTGTAGTTGGCGTTGTTGGTATCATAAATTGAAATTTTTTCAATAACAAGTTGTTAACCTTATGTATAAGGCCTAGACTCTTATGTGTCTTCTCTTGTTGGCTTATTGTATTGATTTTTGCTATGTTTGTGATCTACTGATTCTAAAGTGCATTTTTTATAGTGTGTTGGTATGTTTAGAGTATGAATTTATGTGTCCTACTCCTTTGTGATCTATTCTATTTTTTTCACATATTAATAATACTTTTAACGTCTTTGATTGATATAATTTATAGTTTTTTACTTTTTTTGTATATGATTATGGAAATGTGATGGATGGACGGGTTTTTACCCTATCCTACCTGCCTAAAAAAGGGTAGGATATAGGTAACAAAATTGTTCACCCGACGGGTAATGGGTAAGCTGAGGGTAGGGTGTCCAACGTAGTGAGTAGGATGTGGTATTGCCCTTATGCTACCCAATCTGACCCATCGACATCCCTATCCCTAACCATAGACGTCAAATCTGACCTTTTCCCAAGTGTATCCATGTGTAATATAGTGGGCCTAGTATGATGGATGATTCACAATATGGGTCTTAAATTACAATACGTAGCCCAATTGGGTATAAATCCATAAATGCTACTTGTGGATAAAGCCTAGTCTTTTTTTTTCATTGTGTAGGAGTCAATTATTGAGTAGGGGTAAGCATGAGTTAGGTAAACCTAAAATCTAACCCGAATCAGCTTCATTAAGTTGGCTTAGGTTGGGTAAAAATGGACCATGGTTCGTAGGTTGGTTCTGGTTCTATATGAAACCAACCCGAGATGGAACTAAATCTCAAGGTATATAATTATATAATCAAAATTATAGTATTATTAATATGTGTGTGTGTGTGTGTGTGTGTGTGTGTGTGTATTTCTTTGAAAATTTATGATGGTTATTTTTTGTTTTTATATTAAACCCTTAAACTGATGTTCCAAATTAAAATAACATGAAAGTTGTAGGATCATTCATGATATTTCTCCATATTCACTTAAATCACTTCACTTTCTAGATTGACCACTCCTGGGTCATTTTGCTTTCGATCTCTCTATTTCAAACTACTATGTATGACACAATTCTTATATTTTTTCATTTGAGTTGCGTGGAACTATAAATTCATATTTTTTTCATTTATGAGTCACGTGAAACTAGAAATTCATGACATCAACATATTTCAGGTTTTGATACTGATAAAGATGGTCTTAAAGACTCAACTTTCCATATTGAATGTCGTGCCAATGTAAGAATTACTGGAGGGAAATAAATTGGTTGAGGTGGAAAATACTCTATAAGCAACTCTTTTGAACCATTTTGGTAACAACATTTAAAACTTTTTGAATTTGTTTAAGTATATGTATTTAAATGTTGATTTAATTGTATATTATGTTGAATATTTCATAAACTGGTTATTGATGCAATTTTATTAAATTTTGGTGTTGTTATAGGGATGTCATACAAACTGAAAAACTCAGGACTATGACTCTGATTCTGTTCGGTTCTCGATTCTTAAGTTGGGTAGGAAAATTTTAGAATCGAGATCATCTTGGGTTGGTTTGATTCAACTATAAAACCGAAGCAAACCCGAACCCATAAAATCGAATCAACTCAAACCATGCTCACCCTTACTATTGAGACTGAAAAATAATCAATCTTAATTTTTCAATGCTTGCTGTATAAGTTCTTAAATGTGGGGAAAAAACGCTTTGGTAAAAAAAAATTTTGAAGTTTTCATTTCAATCCCTTAGTAGACTGCTAGCTAGTGTAGCTGTAAAATTAAATCATAAATCGGTGGGCAAATGAAAACGAAAAGATACTCAATATTTTGGTAATGGTCATAGATATAAAAGTCTGGTTACTATTTTAGGATTTTTGCCTGCAGACAAAATAATGAGTTAGAGTTGTATTATCTAGGCTAGCACAATGTACAACACAATAGTCTTCTAGGGCTTTTTTTTTTTTTTGGGGTCTATTTTATGATAAACATAGTTTGTTTCTCAAGAAATATAAAATATAATTTTACTTAAAAATTATAATATAAGGATAATTAATTGATTGAATTATCACATGAGATAACCATATCAAATTATTAAAATTTATTATCTGCGCATTTCTCTTTGAAACAAATAATTTTGCACGCGTACAAAGAAAAATTGAAAATATCCACAACTTTTCAAAATGGCCCACTATGATGACCTTTCCTAGACCCGGATTACTGAGGTAACAAGGTTATTTTAGTAATTATAATATTTAGAATAGACCCGGATTACTAAGGTAATAAGGTTATTTTAGTAATTATAATATTTAGAATATTATTTGCAAGTTAGAGTTTCAGTTTAGTATGGTGTAGTAGTTAAAAATGAATAAAATTGATCATTTAAGCAAGCCAGGCCAAGAGGGGCATTTTGGCCATTTCACATAATGACTCATTTTTATTGCTTGGTTGGATAGAGCATGAGAAATATTAAATTTGAGGAATTATAGTTTTTCATGTTTACCGCTCAACGATCGTTAAATTGTGGGTTGACAAGATTATCCATAGGTGGCTCAAATGTAACCCTTAAATATCTGAGGATTAAATTATATACTCGTGAAAGCTGGGGACTAGCGTGTAATTAAAGCTGTGAAGGAATGAGGCGCATATTAATGCTGAAGTTGGTCCAAATGTTTCCATCGTGTTACAAATAAGGACCAAATCAATGGCTAAGCTGCAAAGGGGGCACCAGGTGCATGTCAATTGTGATTAAGTGAAACGGTGGATTGACTAGCCCACTTCTTTTTCTTCCAGCTCCAGCCGATCCCTCTCTCATACCCAGAACCTCTTCTCTCCCGGAAATAAACACCATAGCCGAAGTACCCAATCTCCAACCAACCGAAATTAAGCACAAATTAGAAAGGATTTGTGGTTGAAATCATGTGTCCAAGCATGAGGAGCTAGACTTTGAGATCAATCCTTTTAGGTAAGCTATTGTTTAATTTCCTATGAATTTTCTAGTTTAATTCGGTCTGGTAGCTGCTGGAAATTTGTTAAAGAATTTGGTTCCCTAATTACTTGATAGGAAGAAATGAGTTTAAGTTGCAAAGGGGCATAAGGCTACGGTTTGAAAGTGAGGTAAGGAACAAATTATTTATTTGCATAGCTCCTGTTCTTGTTTCGATGTGTGTGGCTGGTGGAAAGGGCTGGGATTAACGTTGTTTTATTGTTGCTAAGTGAAATTTTTAACTACAAGAAAGAAAATAAGGCAAAAGTGGAACACATTGATGTGTGAACATTGTGAGTGCTTGGTTTTAAGTTTAAGTTCCAAATTTTTATCGGTTTTTATTGGGTTGTAATGTGGCTAAGGTGGCTGGGAAATAATGGCAAATGATTAAGAAGTTGCTTCTTATGTAATTAAGTGCAAGAAGCAAAGAAGAACGAGGGATTTCGTTAGGAAGGAAATGTACTAAGGGCCGGTTGACTAAGTTCATGATAAGGGTTAGTTAATCATTTAAACCACATTGGGAATTGTTAATTATTGGCCTAGAGATGGTTTGTCTTACTGTTAAATGATCAATTATAGGTAATTACTCAAGGACATTGCCCAAGACATGGAAGCTTGCATTTAATATTGCTGAGGTAATGGTTAAATTCAGTTATCTCTTTCTTATTTTTGTTAATGTTAGCTAGGAAATTTGTACATGGGTACAAATGGCTACATTGTTCAAGAAATGAGCTTGAGAAGAGTAAGTATAGGTAGGGTAGCTCACAGTTGGAACTGGTGTGGAGTACGCCTAGACCGTGGAGCAATTGTGTAAACAAAGGGTGTTAAATGGCTTATAATCCTTGGGAGACCTTAGGGATCCTTAAGAGAGCTGATAGAGCCAATGGTGCCTTATGTGGGTCAAGGAATCCTAAAGGGGTTCTACATCATATCTAACACAAATTGGCTTACCAATATACTTATTTTTGCACAGAGAGAAAAAGTAAATAGGACTAAGGAGGAAATTAGGTGCAAAGTGTTCCAATAAGACCCTTGAATGTAGTGATCATACATTTGAAGCCTAGTGGTTTAAAGCTCACCATCTAGAAGGGAGGTAGCCTGCGGGGACCTCTAACATGGGATGATCACTGCTGGCATGCTCTAAACAGTAAATGGATCCAATGTCACGACTATGTATACATTTTATACATAGTGCTATGTGGTTGTTGCAAGTACGTGAAACCTTGCTGAATATTCATGGAATACTCACCCTTTACAATTATGTGTAGATAATGTGGATATGGAGCCTAGCAACCATAGCATTGTTTGCCTAGAGGGGTCAAAGCAGTAGACATTGGACACAAAGGCACTAAAAGGAGTCAGACATCATGGGCACTGTGGTACTAAAAGTTACACAGTATAAGCCTATAGTAATAATATTGTATTAGGATTTTTATGCCATATAAAATCTTTTATGCCTTAGAAAGTGGAGGCCTCTAGTAACATTGTATCTAGCTAAACGAAGAAACTTGCATGTAATAGTCATCATGGTATGGGACATGTATGAGGGACAGTTGCTTAAATGTAGTTAAAGGAAATATAGGTTTTACGCTTTAGTACTATTTTAATGTTATTTTTTAAGTGCTGGTCAGCCAAGTTTGTTATTGTATGTTTTGTGTTTAAAATGAATATTGAAGCTACTCATGCATAATTATTGTTAGAATTAAGCTAGAAAGCTTAAGAGTATGTGCATGTTTTATTGCACTAGTGTGCAACAAAATGGTAATGCAAGTAATAAAATGAGCTTCCGCATTGTAATGGCTTAATGAGAAGCCACTAGATCCTAGGATGCCTCACTCCAAATGTGAGTAAAATGGGTCCTACAGTACCCGGGGTAGGGTAGTGAACGCCTCATCCATGGTCTGTCCTCACTCACCACCAATCACGCTGTCTGCTCCTTGCCCCATGCAGTCTGCTCCTCATCACATCCGCCGCTCGTTGCCCAACACTCGTCTCCTTGTTTGCTCCTTAGCAATCCATATCTACCTCCTCGCATCCCTACCCGTCCTCATCCTATCACCTTTCCCTCCGATTGCCTGTCGTCTACCGCCTCCAATTGGCTGTCACCTATTGCCTTCAATCGCCTATCTGCCGTTGCCATTTGATCGCCCATTGTAGTAAAACTCAAAGACTATCATCTGGGTTGTTTCAATTTTGGTGCAACATTACTCAAGGGCATAAATGTTATTTGGGTTGTTAAAACTTTCCAAAAGAGGAAATGTTACAAAGAATATATGACGATCTAAAAAGAAAAATTATGCAAAGAACATGGGACAGAAAGAGTACAACTTATTATTATTATTTTGATTATTTAAAGTCATATTCTAAGAATGATTTAATTATTGTAAATAGCATAAGTCTTATAACTGAAGAAGATTTCAAGATTTCAAAGAGTTATCTTAGATAAGGTTGTTCAATGTGGAGACAATGCAAGCTTGCCCCCGCGACAATGCGCAGCTTTCTCACATCCTTTTTGGTAATGATTGGCTGGATGAGGGCTACATGACGGAAAGTTGGGATAATTTTTATTGCAGATAAGAGGTCTTTCCAAGCTTGGATAGCCAATATACCTGCCCTCTGACCACATGGAACAAGAGATTACCACCATTATCATCACTAGTACAATCCTCGTCTTTATCATTGTTAGATGCATCATTTATTTATCTATCTATCTCTCTATCTATTCTGATATCTTTGAATTCAAGATACTTATATACCAATGTTGGAGTTAATTTCAATTGAAACGTCTATATGTTTTTTTTCCCTTTTCTTTTAACGACAACGTTTGTACGTATTAATTTTGTTAAAGTACGTTTGCTGTCCATTAAATTGGTGTGCGGTTGTGTGTAGAAAAAGTAAACGCATGTTTTTGTTTTTGTTTTTGTGTTTTTTTTTTCTTAAACGCTTGCGCCTTAAGTTTAGTTGGAGGGGCAAAGCGAGGCACATTTCAAGTAACTTGTTAAAGAAAAGTCTTCAACGGGCTAATTTACTCAGAGACCCACCCCCATAAATTACGTCCTCGCCGTTTCAGTAAAATGGCAAGAAGGACACCCATCCCGTATTCTAATTCAGGCTACAGTTGCTAATGTGGTTTGGAGGTTCTTTATACTTTAAGGAACGGGCAATTGATCCCTACCTTTTCTAATAAACTAATACTACTACTATTATCCTTACTTGTAACATGTTTTTTAGTATAAAAAATAATAATAAATTACTCTTATAAATTGTCATATAAGAATAAATAATTGTTCATATAAACTTATATGCTTTTTCTCTGTCGCTTCTATATCTAAACATGTATATTGATAACAGTGTAAATATTTATGCATACAATCATGCCATTATGAATAGATGACCATACAATTAAATACAGTTGTTCATATGGTGAGGTATTGTATAACTTTTTTAATCACCAATTATTTAATTCAGTAGTAAGTGCATATACATATTGGCCCAAGTTCAAGTTTCAGGAAGTGTTATCTAATAATTTTTTTTAATAATCAAAAGTATCTATACAAGTGTAAAGGATATTTTTTTTTTAATAATCAGAAGTATCCATGCGAGTATTTTTTTAATAATCAGAAGCATCTATGTAAATATAAAAGTATAATGTACTTTATAATTAAGGAAATAATGGAATGTCTATTTTTCCGAACCGGAAGGCTTCCAGGCTTCGTGATGCTATGTAATCTTTTTTTGTTCTTCGGTATTAAATTTTAAAAAACAAAACAATATAGAGTAGTCCACCCATGCGATGAATGTTCTTTTCCCAATGTTTCATAACTCAAAAATGTATTCCTTTTTCATGTTTAACGATGGTTTTTCCAAATGTATCAATCTCGTTATACAAAGCCCATAAAAGCTTCCTGTTGTACATTTCCAGCTATTTACGAAAAGGTAGGTTCGGATTAACATACAACAATATGTTACCGTCCCATGACACCTATAATTTAAAAAAAAAAAAAAAGAAATATATTACAGGAAGGTGGGAGCATAATATTTTTATATTTCAACTCCAGATTTCTCCACCAAAGAAACTGATACAATAACCCGGTAAGAACTTAGTCAGACAGAGAGAGTTCCAGAACGATATTCAAAGAAAAACAAGAAGGGTGGGGGCAGGGGAAATTAATGGAAAATAATTCCTTTTCTTTAGCTATTCTGTTTTCATGCAGCAACAACTATAGACCCCAAAAGCCCCAGCTTCCTGATAGTGTACTTCAGCGCAACCTGGTAGCCCAGTTGTGTTCTGTTGCCAAGGGCCGCACTGAAGTCACATATGAAACTGTTGAGAGTGTTTGAATGCAACACCGTCAAGTAAACATCCTTGTATGGACACAATTTGTCTATAGAGAGGAAAGACAGTCCTCCTCGCCAAATTCAATTTTGTGTAATAGTTTGACTTTCCAGCATTCTTACTTCAAAACCAGTATCAAACTTTTCAATCCAAGAATTGCAAGTAGTACTCGGTTCTGTGATCATGTGCGCAAGAACAGTTCCTGGTGTATTCTGTGGATCAATGCAGCTAACCACATGAGCTACAATCTTCATCTTGTCAATCTTGTCAACCAAATTCACTTGAAGTTTCTTGACTTCTTTGTTGTCAATGCTGGTACGCATCTTTCAGTATTCGAAACAACAACCAGAGCAAACTTTTCTACAATCAACCAAATGTTCTGCTCACAAATCTGCACTTTCTTCGTGATCGATTGCAGCACGCAAAGCCTTCCAGATGGGAAGCAACATTTTCAGTGGAGGTCGTAGCATCTTCAAAAGAATTAGAGGTGTAGAAATCAGGAAAGCAACAAGATGTAGAAGGTTCCAAACAAATAGTATCTGAAATAACAACTCCTATATCTGGGTCTTCTTCCTTTTAATATCCAGGTAGCTACAACATGGAGTATCAGAAAGTTTATCCCAAGCAAGTATATGAAATTTTACTTCAAATATCCAAGAACTCAAATTAACCAAATGCAGATGCTTTACCTTGAATACCAATGTCAACTCTTCTTCCCCACGTACAATCAAGGAAAGGCTCCAATAACAAGTAACTGGTGTCACGCACTCCAGTAGAACCGGCTTCAAGATTTTGCCAATAGGAACAAATTTGTGCATGATTCTGCCACTGCAAGAAGTTACGAAAAAATTTCATGCCCAGCAACCATATAAGAAACAAATTAATGCATAGACCTAGCAAAAACCAGACAGCACCTCTATGATCAAGTAATATACAACTGTACAACAAAATACAAATTTACGCCCACCTAAAGATCATAGCATCAAATCACCAATACTTTCCAGTATGAATAATTCTAATTTGCTTTCTTCGTTTGGCATGCATTCACAACAAGGTTTACCAGGGTAACTTCAAATCATAAGTATGAAAAGGTATGAATTTACCTTGAATAGTGAGTTTCAAGCTGAACCCCAAAAGCTGGCATAATAATTACAGTCTCTGTAACATCAGGCAACAAAGATGATCTATTATGCATCCCAAACTTAAGGTTAAACAGATCACACGATTTGGTCACTAGAGGAGAAGAAGAAGCAAGTACTAGTTCATGGCTTCTCACCTTTCTTAACAGACTTCCCCAGCAACAAGAACAAGGCGAAGGATGCAGACACAACATAGCTCCACAAAACAACAGTAATCGAACCTTCCTGTTCCAGCAGATGACTTTCAGTTGTCAGGTCCTTCCAAAGTATGAGTTCTCTAACAAAGAAAATCGCGAGAAAATCTTGTACCTTTTGAAGAAAGAGATACAACCCAGTTGCAGCAAGGAGAAGAGCTAGGAAGGAAACAAAGAAACCCCCTCGAAACGTTCTTTGGACGAGGACATGGTGAACGTCAATGGCGTCAGAAGGCCAGCCACCGTCGTTCCGGTAAATGTACTGAGAATTAGCCATAGAGGAATTCGACATTTGTTATGGCAAGAAGAGCAAACCCCAAGGATCAGGATTCAGGACTAGCTTCTTCTTTGATACAATCTGCAGAGACCCATTTTAGATTCTGCCTCAGAGGATGACCAGGCTATTCCACCGGATCTCCGGCAAGCCGAAGCTTGAACCACCTACTTCCGGAGAAGCTCTTATAAGCCGCGATATGTTTGTACTTTGAACTTTAGAATCATACTGGGCCAACCATCAATTGGCGAATAAACACGATGTAAAACTCCAATCAAAATGACCGAAAGCTAGAATGTTTATGGTAAAAAGCGGAGGCGAACGGGCGACCTGCAGCGGAAGCTGGCGGCACGCGACGAAACAATGCGGCGGAGAGGGCAATAAAAGATTCCAGGAAAAGCGAGCGCCTGCGAGGTCAAGGACTAAGGGTGATGCGTACCATATTTCTGTTTTTTCCTGAGTTTTTATGGCTAAATTGCACCAAATATCCCTAACTGTGGCAGTGTTGCTTATTTGTTCTCAAATTATTAATTATTGCATCATTCATCGGGGAAGTGTAATCAATGTTGCATTATTTATTTGTCCACCTCAGTTCTGCCATTGAAATGGCTCAATTGAACAAATGAACTGATTCTAAATAAAAAAATGTGACCATTAGCATGAGAACTTTTAAGTTTAAAAGTTTCAATGGAGATTTGGAGGTGATAAGCTAAGATTTTAAATTTGGTGCTTTAACGAAAGTTATATAAGAAAGCTAGAGGCATCCAACCATATGAAAATGTTGAGAATCTCGAATTTTTTGTTACTGATGCCATAAACCATCGCATTTGACTATTGTCTATGAAAAATTTCAAAAGTTTTAAATTGTTTCTATGGTTCAACTGGTTTATATACCTTTCATCGCCACATGATTCAAAGTTACATTGAGTACCAACAAATAATATATATTTAAATGTTAGGCTAAATTGCATAATCTATTATTAAAATATACCTCACTTTGCATATTCATCCCTGAACTACCCAACATTGCAAAACTAGGATTAAAGTAACATTTTGTAGCAGAATGGCTCCTTCATCTGTGATCTTCATTAGTGTTGATGGAAATTCAAGATAAAAATCTAAAATTAGCCCATGGACTCAAGCAAAATAGACACAAGACCCCTCGAACATAAACTAGAAAATTTTGGAATTAATTAATACTAAAATGTATGTAAAATGAAAATTTTTGTACTCAAATTTTTTCAATCAATAATTTTAACCATTAAACTTCTAAAATAACCAATTAATACTCATTTCAAACATCATTTGCTTTGTTGTTCACAATCTACCTCTTTTGGCTAAATCTAATGAAACACAAGCCGCTTCGCCAATTTGTTGTTCATAATCAAGTTAAAAATTTCTTCACTTGTCTTCAATTTCTTGTGTTTTGAGAAGTAGAAAGCTCTCAAAAGAACTAATTTGTGCCTAATCTTCCCCAGAAACTCCATCTGAATTTTGAATCCAATCGTAAAAATTCTTTTCCTTTCCCTAAAAAAGGTTCTTTCTAACAAAAAATCCATTTTTAAAGATTTCTCAATGAATAACAATCTAGGAAATAAATTGTTCGTTCTATTTCCCAGAAAACAAACATCAATACTTGACCTCCACCACCACGAATGCCGCCTTGACCTACTTATTCTCATCGTTGTCTTTCCACTTCACCAGATCAAGAAGAAATTTCATAACCCACTCATTTTTACCGCTGCTACCTTGACCTATGAACACCTTCTATCATCTTCCACCTCTAGATCCGCACCAAGATCAATAAGCAATTTCACCACCCACTCATTATCACTGTTGTCGCATTGACCCATGAACACTCTTTTTCATCTTTGATGAACACCTAAATAACATGCCCCAAGGCCCCTTAAGGATCACTAGTGGTCCAATCATTAGGAGGTGTGCTAAAGAGCTTAAAGAGGCTTTGCAACAATTTGTAAAGGAGCATTTGCATGAGGATAAGTCATATGGAGTTGAAGCAGCAAGGCTCATATACCTTTTGGAAGTCAAGGACACATGCACCTTTGAGGAGCCCTCATTCACACCCTAGGAGCACATGCACCCGAGAGCCCTTATATGCACCCCACCTTGCACCCTCATTCCTTAATCCATATCTTTGGGACCTTTAAGGCGAATGTGGCTTATTTTGTTACTTCAAGAGGACATACACATTTTTGTCATAGTTTGCTTAGTTTTAGTAGAAGTCACATGTGTGAGCCCTAGCTGCCTAAGAGGCACGTCCGAGAGTCCTAGTTCAATAAGGTTTAGGTCTTTTAAGGTTTTTTGTTATTTAGGCCATATTTATATAAGTTAAAGCTTATTGAATGTTTCATTCAAACTTTTGATTAATAATATTTCCTTTGTCTTAAGAAGAATTAAACGTATTCCTTTTTTAATTGTTCCAAAAAGGATGAGGCACTTCCTTACTTAGAAAGTTTTTAACATCAAATTTATATTATTACCCTTATTTAAACTCTCACTACATAACATTCAAAAAATAATCTTTTCTTTTTAAATCTTCATTAAAACTTGCACAAAACCCCCCAAAGAAATCCCTAAATTGTTAACTAACGATAATCGAGCACCTGCAAGGTCAAGGACTTCGGGTGGCGCATTTTTTTTTTTTCTTGTATTTTAATGGGTAAATACCACCAAATATCCCTAAATTGTGGTAGAGTTGCTTATTCGTCCTTAAACTATTAATTATTACATCATTCATTAGAGAAGTATCATTAATGTTGCATCATTTGTCCACCGTCAGTTCTTCCATTAAAATAAGTAAATTGAGTAATGAACTAAATTGATTCTAAATAACGAATTTGACCATGAACATGAGAACTTTTGAGTTTAGAAGTTTTAGCGGGAATTTGGAGGTGATAAACTAAGATTTTAAATTTGGTGCTTTAATAAAAGTTATACAAAAAAGCTAGAGGAATCCAACCATATGAAAAATGTTTGATAATTTGGAACTTTTTGTTGCTACTGCCACGAACCATCGCTTCCGATTTTCATCTATGGTGGCTAATGATGAAAATTTCAAAATTTTTAAAAGATTCAACTAATTTACATACTCAACATTGCCACATGATTAAAGTTATATTGAGTACCACAAAATTATTTAAATGCTAGGCTAAATTGCTCGATCTATCCTTAAATATACCCAATTTCACATATTTATTCCTAAACTATCGAACGTTACAAAAGTAGGATTAAAGTAATGTTTTGTAGCAAACCTGCCCCTCCATCTATGATCTTCTAAAGTGTTAACTGAAATTTGAGTTAAAAATCTAAAATTAGCCTCTGTACTTAAGAAAATCAGACATAAGACCTTTTGGACATAAATTTGGGACAATTTTAGCAATGATTAATACTAAAATAAATGTAAAACAACAATTTTGATACTCAAATTTTTCTAGTCAATAATTTTAACTCTTAAACTTTTAAAAAAGATCAACTATTCATTTCAAACATCTCTTCTCTGTTGTTCACAATCTGCCTCTTCTAACCGAATTTAGCGAAACACAAGTTGATTTTCTCATTTGTTGTTCATTGTCAATTGAGAATTTTCTTCATTTCTCTTTACTTTCACATCTTTTGAAAAGTAGAAAGATCTCAGGGAACCAATGTGTGCCCTATCTTCAATAGAAAACCCATTTGAATTTCGTACATGACAACAAAAAATCCTTTCCTTTTCCCTAAAAAGATTCAAACTTTCCTTCAAACAAAGAGCCATTTCTAAAGATTTTCCGAGCAATAAGAATCTAGGAAATAAATTCCTTTTTCCATTTCCTAAAAAACAAACATCAATGGTCAACCTATGCTACCACAAATGCTGCTTTAACCTACTCGTTCTTGCCACCGTCTTTCCACTTCACTAGATTGATGCGTAATTTCACCACCCACTCATTCTCATCGCCACCGCGTTGACCCACAAATGCCCTCTGTCATCTTCCACCTTTGAATTCGCACCGAGCTCAAAAAGCAATTTCACCACCCACTCATTCTCACTACTACCGCCTTGGCCCACGAACATCCCCTTTCATTTTCCAACTCTGAATCCACATCGAGATCAAAAAGCAATTTCACCATGCCTAGCTTCATGTAACCCACTACCATATGGAGCATGGTGCGGATGTCAGGAGTCTACAACGTTGATGCCATGCTAGTTGTCCTTAAAGGATAAAAGGTGGGTAAGGTCTTGGTTGTTGATTTGCGGTAATGGTGAAAGAGAAAGTTAGCATTAGATTTTGAAAGAAAGGGAAAAAGGAGGATTTTCTCGGAAGATTATGTTTGAATGAAAGTTTTAATGAAGTTCATTTCTAGGTTTTAGTCCAAAAATGAATAAGGTCCATTTCTTTTTCGTTGGATTTGATTGAGTTTGGATTGCGAACACCAAAGGAGATGATGTTTGAAATAAATATAGTTGCTATTTTTTAAATGTTTAAGGGTTAAAATTATTGATTGAAAAAAATTTAAGTATCAAAATTATTGTTTTATATTTATTTCAGTATTAGTCAATGCTAAAATTATCTCGAATTTATATTAGGGGTTTCTGTGCCTATTTTGCTCAAGTTCATGGGCTAATTTTAAATTTTCACCTCAAATTTTCATCAACACTAATGAAGATCGTAGACAGAGGGGCAATTTTGCTATAAAACTTTGCTTTAATCCAACTTTTGCAACATTTGATAGTTTATGAATAAATATACAAAATGGTGTATATTTAAGAGCACAGTGCAATTAAGCTGTTTAATTAATAATTCATGTTGGTGTACTTCAACATTTGAAATAAATTAACTAAAACTTTCAAACATGATTGCATGATAATTATAAGAATATAGAGTAGTTTAAGTTTAATATTTAAAATTTAAAATAAATAAATTAAGTATTTGAAACAATTGAACCACTAAACTATTAAATGGTAAAAACTTGTGTTACTTAGTTAAAATATTTTTGAGTAATATTTTTTTGATATTTAATTTTCAAACTTATTTCATATTTTATAAAGCAAATTATTAAATGTTTACAAATGTAAAATTAGAGAGGGATGGGCAAAAAGATGAGCACAAATAGGAAAATAATTGGGTTGGGCCAATGTTGAGGCAATTTTTTGGGTCCATCATCATTTATATTTTTTTATTTTATTTCTCATAATTAATTTCTTTAATCCATAATGTTTTAATATTTTAATATAATTAATGTAATAATGTTTTAAAAATGGCATTTAGTTGGGCCAATTGAGCTAGACCCCAAAAACGGGCCCTTTGTGGTTAAACCCAAAACCACAAGAACCCAACCCAATTTTGTGTTTTTTTATCTTTAATATCTAATTTACGTTAGTTTCTAAATAAATATATGTTTATGTTAATTCGCTAAATAATTTTTTTATTAATTATTTAATTTTAAATTTATAATTAATTTTAAATTTTATTTAGTATTTTATGAAGCAAATTATTAAATGATTATAAAATTTTAAAGTTAGCGGGGCCCACATATGATGGCCAAAAAATATGAGTAAACAAGAAAATAATTGACTTGGGCCAACTTTTCCTGGCCATTTTTTGAAGTCGCAATGATTTATATTTTAATTTTATTTGATTAGTCATATTCAATTTTTAATCCATTACTTTTTGATGTTTTAATTGTAATTTATGAATATGTCAGTGAATTGGGCTAGACCCACAAGAAACATGGCTCGAACAGGCACATTACCATTGTAACCCAAAACCACGACAACCCGACCCAATTTTGTGTTTTTTATCTTTAATATTTTATAGATATAATTTTTAAAAATAATTTTTTTATTAATTATTTAATTTATTTTATTTTTATATTTAATTTCTAAATTTATTTATAAAAATAAATAACATAACAAAATAAAAATAAATTTATTTAACCCATTAATATAGTAAAATATTCAACGAAAAATCAGCTTTCAATTCATAGACCTGCTTGATCCTATGCCACGCCATATCCGGCCTCAGTTTGTGCTCAATAGCTTCAATTCACTCAACGAAGCATTAGGGTTTAAATCCAATTTCAAAAGCCTTAAAACTTTGGGATACCAAGGGGCTAGTTAGGCATAAAACATAAAACTTCAGGGTCAAAGTGGCATTTTTGCCAGTGTAAATAAGTTGTATTAACTTGACCAAGCAAAATCATCCATTAGGTGAGCCAAGGAATCAGTCAATCAAAATCAAGATTTCAAGAAAGAGACTCCCCCGATGCCTCTTTTGTCAAGATCTAGCTACCTTTTAACTTTGGTGAATAGTGCAAGAATATTCAAAATCTTCAAATAATTTTGGTGGGTTTACAAAGTAAAAGCATTAGAAATAAATTATTTGATACCTAAGTTGCTATAATATAATTTAATCGAATTATTTGTAGATATAGCACTAGCATTAGCCAAATCACTTGGCTGAAAAGACAAACAAAAGGTAAAGGATGAGTAATTTGCTGGAAGCTTTGGTGACCACAATCATTCTTGCTTCCTATGAGGACAACATTCACAACCAAACTCCCCTAGTGGAATTGGGTAAGAGAAATGAGCAAAGTTTAATAATTAGTTAATAACCAAAATTTCAACTTGCTAATTGATAGGTTTTTATCATCAACAAGAGCTCCCAAAAGAGCAAGAAAGTAGAAAGCAAGCAAGAACAAACTATAAAACTTGAGGTGCAAGCTACAGTCCCATTTTCATTTCCAGAGTAGAAAAGGATTCCATCAAACATACTAGGTTAGGCATGGGACTTGAGATTGATTTTGCCCTAATCTTCTGTTCCAAGCAGCGATACCGGCCAAATCTCTCACCCCACCATGCCGTAATCATCTGCTTGGTCATAAAGATTGTAGCTTCCTGGCATTCCCATCTTCCCTGTGATATGGTCACCTCCTGCATCAACTCAACACAGATATAGGCAACGTTTAGTTAGGTCTCCGTAAAATGACATTCTAAAGTGACCGAAAAATCTTCTTCAAAGCTATTGTTGGTTATGCTTATTGTTCTTAGAACTGGATCTCCTTAATTAGCATATAGTCATTGATCCAGGTGTACCACTAGATACTTGAAAAGGCTTAGCTGGTAGACATACTAGCATTTGGGAGTACTCCCAAGAAGTGAAGCTCAGAGCTCATCTCAGGACTCTGAAAGCACAGATCTTCTGCTCTGAGGGCAGCATTTTGTTGGGGGACAAGATTCTCCGGTTTGGTCTTCTTCTCATTAGGTGACTCAACGTCAGTCTCCACTTCCGACTCAGCATTACTGGAGGAAGCAACCTGCAACTGTTTCCTCTTGGAACGTGCTCGCCTGTTCTGGAACCAGTTATAGACATTGGTTTCAGAGATCTGGCCGTGCTGGCTGAGCTCTGAAGTTATCTCTTTGATCTTCTGCTTGCTCGGGGTCCCGGTCCCCTGATCGAAAATTCGCTCCAAAATCTGCAGCTGTACCGGAGTTGGAGTCCACCGCTGTCTAGCGGTAATTTTGTGCCCTGCAGACGCCATTAAAGGGTCGCAGTAAAGATTTCCAAGCCGGCTTCCTGCAGTTAAAGAAACAATTCATTCAACAGCTGATAATTGAACTTCAGAGGGCTATTTCACTAACAAACCATTCAATCTCCGTGTTGAAAGAATCAGTTTCATACAGATGACCAGTTTTTAGATGGATCATAGTACATAAAAAAAAAAAAAAAGAAAGAAAAATCATAGTACATTCTAAATCAGCAAAAGTCAGGGTCTTTTTCAGACCTCTGAAAGTTGTAAGCCATTGTCAGAAGATCAAATTAATTCAACTATTCCACAAAATTAAGTGGTCCAGTGGTCCAGTCCAGCATCAATTTGCAATACCGTCTTTTTTTGCTCACTTTTCTATATATATATTTTTAAAAAAAATGTTCAGAAGGAGAGCTGAACTCAGAAGCCAAGAAGTGCAGAATTTCCCCTTCCATATTTCATCCAACCCACAGAAGCATGAGAACACCAAAGGTTAGACAAAGGAAACAGAACAGCCAAAGCACAAAGACCCCAACAGAGAATTTGAAGTTTAAACCTAACCTAAAGTAGTCCTAAATAATAATCACACCCACAAACCAAAAATAGGGGGGAAACCCAGAAAAATAAAGAAACCTCAACCCAATCACCAAGAGGGCCCAACAAAGACCAGACCTATAATTCAGCAAAACCCCAGAATTCAGACCTTCCAGAATGAACAAAGGAAATCAAAATCAAGCAACCAAAATTGAACAACCTGCAAGATCTTGCTGGGCAGTGAGGTTCTTGTGCATCTCAACAAGCTGCTCACAAATGGTGGCATACACTGCAATCTGCTTCCTCAGGGTCTCCATCTGTTCATCTGTCATCACCTTCACATACATCACTCCCCCATTGTTACTCCCATGATTGTTACTGCCACCATTAACATTTACACTAACCCCCCCATTCCCTCTCTGTTGCTGCTGATCCTGGCTCTCCCATTCCATCATTCTTTTCTTTTTCTCCCTCCCCTCCTCACACTCTGCAGAACTGAAATTAATGGCAGAAGAGAGAAAAGAAGGAGAAAAAGAAATGGATAAATAAAGGGCAAATACGAAAAAAGGGGAAAAATGAAAAAGGACAGAGAGACAGAAAAAGAGAGGGCGTGGAAGAAAGAGTTAAAGTAATGGCTTGGTTGGTGGGCGCCGGTTAGGAGTCGCGTGCGCTAACCCGGCGCAGGTTAGCGAAGTCGTTTGTGATTTGTGACTCGCGCGCTTCTCGCGTCGTCTTGCTGGCGCTTTCTTTTCCTTTTTGTTGATTTGTTGACGAAAGGAAACAAAAATTCGGCCGCTCAGCGAAGGCGAGAAGACCCTCCAAAGCCTACGTTTGAAAAGACTAGTTTTTGTATTTGGAAATATTAACGTCTCGACTTTCCTAATTTTTTTTTCTTTTTTAGTTTCACTTTTTTCTTTTACCATTTTGTTTTCCATTTTCATCTTCCTTCTTTTCATGATTGTTTACCAAATTTATTAAAGTAATTTTGTTTAATTTTGCGGTTTATAGACGTCATTGATTCTTGTTTTCTAATAATTAGGGTCAAAATCGTATTACTAATACCATCTCTCCAATCAATGTTCAGCTTAAACATTTAAAATGTCCTTGACTTGGTGGGAAAAAAAAAGTCGTTTGGTCCTTTTCATAAAGCATTTTTGTTTTAAAAAGGGATTCTTTTTTTGTTAGATTTGCTACAAGGTATTAAAATGAGTAAAATTTATTTATGGTCCCCTTATTTTTACGGTTATCTGAAAATGATCACTTGCCTTAACTTTGTCCTCATAAAGTCCCGTAACTCATATATCTTATCCTAATTGTGATCTTTCTATTAATTTTAGCATTAACTTTGATGAAAATACCGATGATGCAGTTTAAAAGGTCCTTCTAGGCCTGAACAACCATCATGGCTTCCTCTTTTACTTCAATGGATGCCTATATTGTATAGAAATGAAAATTTAGACCCAAATTGGCATAAGCACATAACTTAGGGAGTTGAAACACAAATGATCCAGACTATATCTTCTTCCTAAATTTTCTTTGCTGAAAAAGATTCAGAGTGGCAAGCATGGCTTGTGATTGAGCTATGGGGTTGGTGAAACTTCACTCAGACAATGATGGCTTCCAATCGAGCAGAAGAGGGCCGCAAATCTGCACCCAAATTTCTTCTTTCTTTCCCCAATATTTTCTACGTTAAATGCAATAATGATGGAGAAGGCTGAAGCGGCCGACCACCACACAAGGCAAACGCTCACTGAATAGGTGTCGTAAAACCTGCCAATGACTCTTAATCTAAAAAATAGTCATTTCTAACTCTTACGCTACTCCCCCTCTAATGTGTTGGCTTTGGGGTAGAGTAGAACCCAAATCCAAATGGATGCTTCTCCTCTTTTGTTCTTCTTCCTCTTATGTACAAGGAATTTGGTTGCTTGAATCAATGCAGTGATGATTATGCATTAGCAAGATGATGATTATGGCTCAGGTTGATACCAGTCGAAGAGGTGGATCAATTTATTTAATATCTAGTTCATACTCTCTAAGTGTCGGTTCATTGACTTGGTGAATTTTATGAAATTTTTGTTTGGATTTTGAAAAAAAAAACTTCAAAGATCAAAGGACATATGGGTGGGGTGTCAACATTTCAATCAATTGTAATTCAGTCCAAGTTTGCCTTCAGAGATCAACATAGAAAATAGATTGTCCTATTCTGATTCTGGGTTTTGTTCATTTTTTGGAGTTCTACTATCAGTGTATTCTGATCATAAGAAAGTTCATTATTGGAGGCTTATGGGTTCTTATGTAAGGTACAAGACATATAATGAAGAAGTTGCAGAAAAGTTGCAACCTTTCTCACGAATGGATAAGCATCGAGAACATCGAAGGTTAGAGAAGAAGAGGAGGAATTCAAAGAGAGAGATGAGAGAGAGAGAGAGAGAGAGAGAGAGAGAGAGAGAGAGAGAATTCTTTTATGAATAGTTAATTTACATTTTAACCCATTCACGTATAGTCATTCATGTGGCAATTTAGGATCCATATTGGAGGAAACAAATGCCATGTAGGCAATTTTCATCCTAAATAATGTTTGAACTAACGGTAAGGGTCAAAATAAGACACATGAGTTGAGTTAGAGGACTTTAATTGTCATTTTTAAAGTTAAGGGATCACTTTAGGATGACTCTTAAAGTTAAATGACCAAATTTGGATTTTATCTATATTAAAAGTTATTATTAGAAAGCTGAGGGATAAAATGTTTGTTGCTCAAAACCTGGAGAAGAGGACTTACAACTAATTCGGTTTGGCTGAAGTTGAATTAAGCGCCCTCATTTGTGAATTTCACTGGTCAAAATGTTTTCCTTGGCTTCCATCCTCACCGCCATCTTCTCTTTATTTACATCCAATGCCCTCACTTACCTACCCACCCCATAATATCTTTTTGTCCGTATGCGAACTATCAGATTGCCTTCAACTGGGCTTCTCTTCCCGAATTGACTACTGTTTATGCTATAGTGAGGCAGAATGAAGCCAGGACCATATTCGTCCTCTTCACGTCATTCACACACCGCAGCTCCACTTTGCCCCTCCACTGTCTACTGTCGCATGAACAAAGGTACAATCGAGTTCGATCTGTAAGGTCTTTATTGGCATTTCCCCTCCTTCACATTGCTGGTTTTCATTTAGAATGCCCACCGTCTCTGCCGCCGGTAAGGTCATTCAGCTATGTTTTTTTTTTTTTGCTTTGTTGTTTCAATTTTAAGTACGATGTACAAGAACGAAAATGGGGTAATGTCAATTGAATTATTCACTGTTTTCATGTCTGATATGTCCACATTTTAGTTATATTTTCCCGTTTTCCCTTTCAATTTTTATATTATGGAATTTTCATGGGTAATCCATTTTTCCCATTACTTATCTTTGGATTGTTAAAGTGAGTTTCTACTAGTTTATAGCTTACAAGGAACTCATTTGCATCGTAATGGATAACAAACCTGTCACGTTGTTTGCACTTGAATGGAATGATTTGGATGCACCAATTGGAGTCAACATTGCTAATGCGCTTCCCCAAGCAACTAAGGTTATTGACATCAATTATGACTCCGAATCGGATAGTGCACCATCTTTAAGTCTAGCCTACAAGCATCAACAAAGTGTTGCACCTATCATTTCCCATGGCCCGCAATGGTTTGCATCTATTGTGTCCTCTTTCGAGTGTTGACTCTAAAGTTGCCCAGGTTTAAGAGGATGATAACTCACCTGAGATGCAATGGTGCATAGAGATTGTTCATCGACTGCCCTATGTTGTAGAAGGTGGTTCTTTTTGGGCGAAGGTTACGTCATTCTTGATCAAGTCTGAACAAGCACATGCCATGCTCTTGTATAAGGCCACAAACGATCATGCACTGCTCGTATGGTTAAAGCACGAGTTACTGTATTCTAATGGTAGTCCTCCAAGGTAGGACGACCAGTTCTGTATCGATACCTTTGCGGATAATATACTTATGCTTTTCCATACCCCTGATCTATTGCCATTCGACTGATGGTAAGTTGCCTAAAAAACAAGTGCCTTTTGTTGTGTTGTTTGTATAACATGTCATTTTTTGGTTAATGTAGTATGGGTGCCTAACACCTCCTCAGTTTGGGATTGACAATGTCATTTATGTGATGGCAGCTTTTTGCGTTTATGTTTTGAACATTAATGCATTCTATATGATGTTGTTTTGAATTGTAGTGAAAATGTTGCATTCTGGATTTTTTGAACTCAACTCACTTTGACATAAGCACCCAAAAGTATGAGACATACCATTTGTGCGCATGAATACATACAATTGGCAAGAACATATATATATATAATGCACTTGCAACCATTTGGGATTAGAAAAACATGGTTGGTTCAAACATAGTTTCGCATCTAATGCATACAAGTGAACTTATTTACCTACATTTAATGCATTCCAAATGGTATTTTCTATTATCGCATCCGTCTGAGTTGGTTAAAAAAAATAGGTTCCCTACATAAAATAAAATGGTTTTAGAACATAATTTTCACTCTACAACATTCACATTTTTGTGCTCATAGTGTGACATCATAGTCACCACCCTAATATATCACCTCTGCCCTCAAATTCCTTCGCAACACATTGTGCAATTCTATCACGAGTTCGAGCCATTATTTGTGTCTCCTCATGCACTACCTGCTTGTCCAAGACTTCAGCTGAAGGATGATTTGGTTCCTGGGGAAAGGACCCGTACCTGGCTGCTCTAACATCTAGGTCGTACACATCATGGGCTCGGACGTAGTTGTACAATGCACAACATGCAATGACTATTTTGGATTAGACACTAAGGGTAAACCGTCCCATGCCCCGCAAAATCCCCCACTTCATTTTTATCCACCAATTATCCGCTCCACAACATTCCTCAAGCTTGAGTGAGCAAAATTGAATTGTTCTCGCATGTTACATGGTGCGTGCCCACCAAAATCCCGGTGATGGTAATTAACGCCATGATAAGGAGCAAGAAAACCTTCCATGTCGGCATAACCTGAGTCAACTAGATAATATTTACCTATAATGTGGTATAGATATATTATGAGACAACTATGAATTTTAGAATTATGACTATGCAGCTAGACAATTAGAACAAAAAAAAAGTTTACCTTTTGGTGGGTTTGGGACTTGTGAGCCTAGCTTGTTTCGTGCATCATGCAACACCTGGCTATCGTGGATTGCACCCGAAGTGCCAGCATACACATGTGTGTACTGCATATTGAAATCACACGCCACCAAAACATTTTGACTGGTATGACCAGAACGCCTGCGATAAGCTTGTTGCTCGTCCCTGTTATATATACCAAATACATGTGTCCCATCAATTACATCAATCGCATTCCTGAAAGCACCATCCCATTTCTGAACAACTTCAGGTGCATAAGTGGAAAATGTGGGATTCAGGGGCACAATAATAACCTCTGCCAGTGAAACAACGGAATCAAGTACCCACCAAAACCACCTATATATCGTGTCGGTTGAATGCTCAAACACTTGGCAAACATCGTCATATTTGAACCCATGTGCACAAACGGTTAGAAACATGGCCACGCCCTCATATGTAGAAATACGACACGAATCACATAGTCCATGATAAGTTCAAAGGTCATAACAAAAATTCTAAAAACATTCAATCGACATGCGAAAATGATTCCTAAATTCTCATGGATTGGACATGACATGTTTTAAATATTGCGTACCTGTCCATAGCTGTGGGCAAAAAATCGGTGGTGGCCGTTCTACTGAAGAACTTGAGGAAATCACTCTAATGATGGTGGTCAATTCGAGTATATAGTAGTGGCACATTAAGTTTAACAGGTGCTCATCTTCGATGACATGCAAGCTCCGTGGGGGTAAGGAAACCTCTGTTGTGGGCGGTTCAACCCAAGGTATGTCCTCATCCTTATCTAAGTGATAATATGCCATCTGCAAAGATATAGTTTTGTTCCTGCCATTTAAACGTAATATGATTTAAAAAAGCAACTTAATATCCCCTACCATGCATATACAATGCAACGTGTATGTATGTTCAGGATAATTAATTACCATAAAACCATTTCATAACACACTTTGCCTAAATATCCGAACATATAACAATCCAATGCATAAAGTGTTCAAGTTGGCCCGAATCCAAACCACAATAAAACATCAAAAAACAAGTTATAGATCAACACATAGCCGGGTGTGGATACATGCCTAAACCCTCAAACCTCAACAGATCCCTTGAATGGATAACACCCCATCACTTCGGGCCTACTCAATCTTAGCATGAAGCCATGCTGTTCGGCCCTCTGTTAAGTGCATAAATCCATGGTCAAAGTGTTGACCTTTTGACAACTTTGACCGTCAAATTCTGTTGACTTTTCCTTCTTTGTCTTAGTTCTTCTTCGTTCTTTGGCTCATTACAGGTTTGGTCAAGTGTTGCGGATAGGGCATTAAAAGCAAGCTCGAGTGGGACGGCATTTGGACGAGGGACGCAGGAGAAGTGCAAAGACGAAGGCTGGCGACGCGTCACCAGAAGTCGTGAAGGTTGGCGATGCGTCGCCAACGTTATCAGCATTCTGAGTTCATTTTGGTCATCTGGCGACGCGTCGCCAGAACTCGACCCACGCTGGCGACGCGTCGCCAGCGCTGCTCTGTTTTGCCGAGAGCTCGCGATTTTGATGGTCCCCCCACTATTTCCACCTAATGAGCTGGCTGGGAAGAAATGATACTTATCCCTTTAGAGCTAGAATGAAGAGGGGTATAAATAGAAGAGAAGAAAGAGTCCAAAGGTGGCTTCTTGGTTGATTTTGATCTTGACCCATCTAGAGGCCTATTGATCATTTTGGAGGCGTTTTGGGAAGCTGGAAGTAGGATTGTTCATCTTGGGAGTACAATCTTCGAGGGGGTTTCTTGGGTTTATTCTCTTCTCTATTTTGATTTGTATGATTTTCGTGGATATTGTTGTTATGGATTTGTTGATGACATTGGATATGGATTGTGAGTAGATCACTTTACCTCTCTAGGGTGACTTTCCTTCCCTTGTTACTTAATGAAGTTGTTTCGTGTTTATGGATGAGTTCTATTGTGTTGTTCCTTGCATTGTGCTTATTGTTTGATTAATGGTAGGCCACCATGTCTAATGCACTAGTCCATTAAATCCTTGAGAAAGGTTTTATGGATGACAAAGAGGAATGGAAGGGGCATAGTGTTAACTTAAATTAGAGATAATCTAAGTGAACACTAGGAATCAAAAGAGGTTTAGTTCTTCAACCACCTTAAGTTAAGTTGGAGCTTGAGTAAAGCCCAAGTTAGTGGAGGGTGAGCAAAGACCCATCTTGAGAGAGAGGTTTTTTTATGTGAGATCTTTTCTACCATACATGGAACATCATACTTGGGGACCAACTTTCTTGGGTAGCAATGGGTAGGAATGGAATCCTAGAGAGGTAGTCACCTTTATTCTAAGTTCTCTCTTTAGTACCTTTCACCTTCTTTAGAGTCACTTTTCTTGTGTTGTTAGAGTTAAGTAGCTTGAGCAATTTTGATCTTTGAATCTAGATAGAATCACTAAATTCTCTTGGGACGATACCCTTAATTACTTCTAAGTACACAACGATTCCATTCACTTGCGGGTTTTTGAGGGTTAAATTGATAAACTCTTGATTTTGACAACAAAGTTTTTGGCGCCATTGCCGGGGAGTTTTGATTTGATTTTTTTCTTGATTAGAAAAAAATTTGGTTAATCTTGTCTACTTGATTTTAGTTCTCATAATTGGTGTGTTCCCTTCTTGTTAATTTGTAGGTACATCTAGTGCATGACCCAGAGCTCTTGTTCTCATGTGTTACCACTTGATCTAAAAATTAAGAGAAGCTTGCGAGAACGTCGGCTAAGAAGTAAGGTGATTGAAGAAGGCGATACTAGTACCTTCGATTCCGTCAACATGGAAAGGAACCAAAAAGATGACTTGAGGAACCTTGGACAAGAAAGAAATGTCAATGCCATGGATCACAATGGAGTTGAGGAGGTAATGGACAATGGGAATGGTGCTAGAAGAAGGGGAAGGCCGGTACTTGATTATTTTCGACCTCAAAGGGTGGAAGACCATGATAATATGATAAGACCGGTGCCGCTTCAAGGGCGAGCTTTTGTGATTCCTAGCCATGTTCTCCAATTGGTGGAAGCACATCCATTTGGAGGGACCCTTGATGAAGATCCAAACAACAAAATCAAGAGGTTTGTTCGTTTATGTGATACTTTTGATTTGGATGGTGTAAGTGAATATGCGAAAAGGATGAGACTTTTCCCATTTTCTCTTGTGGATGAAGCATCGGAATGGTTTGAGAATTTGGAGCCTACTTCGGTTCATACTTGGCAAGAGTTATATGATGCATTTATTTGAAGATTCTTTCCATCTCAAAAAGCATTTGAGCTTAAGAATGAATTGTTGGCATTTAGGCAAAATGAATGGGATTCACTTGCGGAGGCATGGGTGCGTTTCAAGAGGATGGTGAAGAGCGTACCCACTCAAGATATTGATCAAGCTCACCGACTTCATCTTTTCTACAATGGTTTGAGTTTGAACACCCGATTACAAGTGGATGCCGCCGCCGGTGGTTTCTTGTTGTTGAAAAATGTGGAGGAATGTTTTGAGCTATTGAACAACATGGCTAAAAGTCTTGAGCTTAGCGGCAAACGGATCCCAAGGAAGGGGAGTGGATTGTATGAGGTAAACAAAGATACCGTCCCTCCAAGCTCAACTTTCTGCACTCACTAGCATGGTGGCCAAGTTGACGAAAAATCAAGAAAAAGGGAAATTGCAACAAGCCATGGCTAGTGAGGATGTAGATGATGTGGAAGATGTAAATTTTGTGGGTTACCGGAATCCTTACCCACCCAAGCAAAGAGGAGGGAATTTCTTCCCAAGGAACCGTCAACAAGAAGGATTCAATTACTCTAACCCCAAAGGCGCTATGCAACCATTAGGTGAGAATTCTAATGAAACGGAAGCATCTTTGAAAGATTTTATGAAGGGCATGATGGGAGAATTCATGCAAGAAGTGAGGGGGATGGCAAGTGGCCAAAACAAGAAGATTGGGGCATTGGAGGATGAAATGAAGACTATGCAAGCTAATACTCAAGCATCCATCAAGAATTTGGAAACTCAAATGGGCCAACTTGCAACTTCTATGAGGCAACTTCAAAAGGGCAAGTTCATACCTAGTGATACGGATGTCAACCCAAGGGAGTCTTGCCAAGCTATTATGCTTAGAAGTGGTAAGAATGTGGTAACGCAAGTTAAGGAGCCACCCATTCAAGAAGAATATCCTCTCCAAGAGCCACCCCCTTCAAGTGAGGAAGATAGTTCAAAAGTTAAAGCTAAAAATGCTCCCGACAAGGAGGAAGCACCCAAGCACACGCCTACCCTTCCGTACCCCCAAAGGTTCAAGCCCAAGAAGGAGGACACTCACTTTATAAGGTTTCTTGAAATTTTCAAGAAATTGGAAATTAATATCCCTTTCTTGGAAGCATTAAATCAAATGCCCTCTTATGCCAAGTTCCTCAAGGAGTTGATTACCAAGAAAAGGAAGTTCCTCGACAACGAACTCATTTTAATGAAAAAGGAAGCAAGCGCCATCATTCAAAGGAAGATGCCCCAAAAACTCAAGGATCCGGGGAGTTTTACAACACCCCTTGATATAGGGTCTTTCCATTGTGACAAGGCTTTGTGCGATCTTGGGGCTAGTATTAACTTGATGCCCTTGTCCATTTGTAGGAGTCTTGGCCTTGGAGAGGTGAAACCTTCATCTATTTGCCTCCAATTGGCGGATCGGTCATTTACTTTCCCAAAAGGTGTGTTGGAGGATGTCTTGATCAAAGTTGGTAAGTTTATGTTTCCGGTAGACTTTGTAGTTTTGGATATGGAGGAAGACCGAAACATGCCAATTATACTTGGGAGACCATTCCTTGCTACCGGGAAAGCCGTCATTGATGTGGAAAAAGGTAATCTCACCTTGAGAGCTAATAATGAGGAAATTACTTTTAATCTTTCTTAAGCCATGAAATCTATTGATGATGAGTTGCCCAAGTGTTACATGATTGATGTGATTGATTCTTGCATTAAGGAAAAAAGAGATGTATTACTTATAGAGGATCCTATTGGAAGAGCACTAGTGTGCGAAAAAGCATGTAGTGAGGAAGATCATGATGTGTTGGGTATTTTAACAACTCTTGACTTTTATGGGAAAGTGCAACTTCAAGGAGAAAGGGTAGAACAACTTTTGTCTTGTGATTCCAAGGAAGAGCTCAAGTTGGAGTTGAAACCATTACCAAAAGATCTTAAGTATGTGTATCTTGGCAAGGAGGATTCTCTCCCGGTGATTATTTCGTCTACTTTAACCCCTTTGGAGGAAGAAAAGTTGATTCGTGTGTTGAGGGATCATAGAAGGGCAATAGCTTGGTCTATTTCCGACATCAAAGGAATTAGCTCGGAAATTTGCATGCATAAAATTCTTATGGAAGATGACTTTAAACCCTCCATTGAAGCTCAAAGAAGGTTAAATCCAAATATGAAGGAAGTGGTCAAAGAAGAAATTGTGAAATTGCTCAATGCCGGCATTATTTATCCAATTTCGAATTCTCCATGGGTGAGTCCGGTGCAAGTGGTGCCGAAGAAAGGTGGTACAACCGTGGTGGGCAACAATAACAATGAATGGATTTCTACTAGGTTGGTTACCAAATGGAGGGTGTGCTTTGATTACCGGAAGCTCAACAAGGCTACCCGGAAGGACCATTTCCCTTTCCCTTTTATTGATCAAATTTTGGATAGGTTGGCGGGACATGAGTTTTATTGCTTCTTGGATGGTTATTCGGGGTACAATCAAATTGCTATAGCACCGGAAGATCAAGAGAAGACAACCTTCACTAGTCCTTGGGGCATATATGCCTTTCGAAGAATGCCATTTGGACTTTGCAACGCTCCGGCAACTTTCCAACGATGTATGATGGCTACATTTTCCGATATGGTGGAGAAGTGCATGGAGGCATTTATGGATGATTTTTCTTCTTTTGGCGACTCCTTTGATGCATGTTTGGATAATTTAGCCCTTGTCTTGAAGAGATGTCAAAAAACTAATTTAGCCTTGAATTGGGAAAAATGTCATTTCATGGTTAAATCGGGAATAGTACTTGGGCATAAAATTTCTTGTGAAGGCATGGAGGTGGATAGAGCTAAGATTGTAGCTATTGAAAAATTGCCACCACCCTCCAATGTAAAAGGAGTGAGAAGTTTCCTAGGGCATGCCGGTTTTTACCGGAGATTTATTAAAGATTTTTCCAAGATTGCTAAGCCATTATGCAATTTGCTTGAGAAGGATGTGCCGTTTCACTTTGATGAAAAGTGTTTGGAATCATTTAAGAATTTGAAGGAGAAATTGGTTAGTGCGCCGGTGGTGATTCCACCCAATTGGGAGGATCCGTTTGAAATTATGTGTGATGCTAGCGATTTCGCCGTGGGGGCGGTGTTGGGGCAAAGAAAGGACAAGCTCTTTCGGGTGATTTACTATGCTAGCAAGACTTTAGATGGAGCTCAACTAAATTATACCACAACGGAGAAGGAGCTTTTGGCGGTGGTATATGCAGTGGATAAGTTTCGATCCTATATTGTGGGTTCTAAGGTTGTGGTGCACACCGATCATGCGGCAATTAGATATTTGTTCACCAAGAAGGATGCCAAGCCAAGACTCATAAGATGGATTCTCTTGCTTCAAGAATTCGATTTAGAGGTCAAGGATAAGAAGGGATGTGAAAACCTTGTGGCCGATCACTTATCTAGGATGGAGGGCCAAGAAAAGTCATGGGAGCAACCTATTCAAGAACACTTCCCGGATGAAAGCTTGTTTAAGGTGGAGGGCAAGATTCCATGGTATGCGGACTATGTGAATTACCTAGCTTGTGGAGTCTTACCACCAAACTTGTCTTACCAAGAAAAGAAGAAATTTCAAGCCAATGTCAAGCATTATCTTTGGGATGATCCTTTCCTATTCCGCCGGTGTGCCGACCAAATCATACGAAGATGCATCTCAAGCGAGGAAGTAAAGGATGTTCTCCACCATTGTCACTCCTCACCATGTGGCGGACACTTTGGAGCCTCCAAGACGGCAAGTAAGGTATTGCAAACCGGGTATTATTGGCCAACTTTGTTTAAAGATGCATATACTTTTGTGAAAACATGTGATAGATGCCAAAGGTTAGGAAACATTTCTAGGAAGGATGAAATGCCATTACAAAACATTCTTGAGGTGGAAGTGTTTGATTTGTGGGGAATAGATTTTATGGGGCCTTTTCCTCCTTCATGTGGAAATCATTATATTTTGCTTGCGGTTGATTATGTGTCTAAGTGGGTGGAAGCTATTGCCACCCCCTCTTGTGATGCTAATGTGGTTGTTAAGTTCCTTCAAAGGAATATTTTTGCAAGGTTTGGTACACCTAGGGCTATCATCTCCGACGAGGGGTCACATTTCATTAACAAGATGTTGACTCAAGTTCTATTGAAGTATGGTGTACGGCATAAGGTGTCACTTCCCTATCATCCACAAACGAACGGGCAAGCCGAAATTTCGAACCGGGAGATCAAGAAGATATTGGAGAAGATGGTAGGCATCAACCGGAAAGATTGGTCTCAAAAGTTGAGTGATGCACTTTGGGCATATAGGACGGCTTTCAAGACACCTATTGGAATGTCACCATATCGACTTGTGTACGGTAAAGCTTGCCATTTACCGGTGGAGTTGGAGCACAAGTCGTATTGGGCGGTTAAGAAGCTCAATTTTGAATTGAAAAGGGCCCAAGAGAAAAGAGCTATTCAATTAGACAAGTTGGAGGAAATTCGCATGGATGCTTATGAGAATGCGAGGATGTACAAGCAGCGAACGAAGTTGTGGCAGGATAAGATTCTTGTGAAGAAAGAGTTTCAACCGGGTCAAAAAGTGCTACTCTTCAACTCAAGGTTGAGGCTCTTTCCGGGAAAGTTAAAGGTCAAATGGTCTGGACCTTTTGAGGTGATTAGGGTGCAACCATATGGAGCGGTGGAGCTAAAAGGACAAGATGGATGCATCTTTCAAGTCAACGGTCAACGAATCAAACCTTACTATGGTGATGAACTTAGACACATTAGTCAAACCGTCTTGGCCGAACCCGACCATTGAAAAAGCTTAAAGGCGCCAAGCTAGAGGCGTAAAATCAAGCACTTGTTAGGAGGCAACCCGATGCCAATTATTTCTTCTTCTCCTTTTCATTAGTTAGTTTGTGTAGTGCTTTGTGATTTTCTGCTTATTTGGTATTGTCTTGTGTGTTTGTAGGAATGGGAGACCCATCAGAAGGAAGGTGAGGGGAATGGACCACATTTTCTCAACTTAAGGAGGTACCATGTATTGAATTTTCAAAGGGTATAAGAGTTAGGATGAAAAGATTAGGGGTTATTTTGCAAATGTTTTAAAAATAGAAGGGTGGTTTCGAGACGCTGGCGACGCGTCGCCAATATTTGCAAATGTTCACAACTTACTTATAACTCTGGCGACGCGTCGCTAGAATGCGTCCAGAATTGGCGACGCGTCGCCAAGTTTACAACTGCTATTTTAACCTCGCCTTGCTTTCACTTTTCTCACTTTTACCTTGCTCTTCCACCAAAGAAACCTCTCAACTTTCAAACCCTACCCTTCCGTAAGCATCACGGTTTGATTTTTTGGTGTCGATTCGTCTCATCAAGCCTCTCATCAAGTAAGTTTCTCTCATCTTCTCCCTCCCTTCTGCGTTTTTTAGATGAGATTTGGAGTGAATGGTGCTTGTTTGTGAAAGTTCCGGCAATTACTTGTTTTGCTCGATTCTCATGGATTTCATGCTTAAATTCGATTTGATATGGATACATGTATGTATGGGAAGGGTTTTGTGCATTGGATTATGAATTTGGATTCGAAACCAAGGTTAGAATTTCTCTCATAACAAGGGCTGCGAATTTTCATGGCAATTTCTTGTTTATACATGTTCTTGTTGTTTGATTGATTTTAAACTTGAGATCTACTTGAAATAGGAGTGGGTCAATCTTGCATTGCTATCAATTTGCTCTGGATTGATTGATTTTTGAGTTGGAGGATTTCCGGAAAAGTGTAATTTGACTGCCTCCATAGCTATTTTGCACAACAATGTGGCTTCGTGTGGTGCGGGTTTTCCTCAATTCTTTGTATTTGATGCATCTAGGTGTTGCGTAGTTCAAGATTGAATGATTACTTTGCACTAGGAAGCTTGTTTTCTATTTGTCCCAAGAGCCACATATTGGTATAGACCTTGATGGGATTTTCCTTGCTACCTTGTTCATGAGCACACAACTAGTATCCTTAACATCGATTTTGCTTGAATGTTTTGTTTAATAAGCAAGTGTGTATTATATGGCAGTCCAATACCAATATGCATGGTCTTATAATGGTTGGTGCAATATCTTAAAACACCTAGGATGGACGTGAAGTAAGATAATGGATTGTTCTCTTATGCATGAGCTTTTGAACTATGGATTGTCAACTTGAAATTGGGGAATGTGGTGGTGAAGGTTAATCCTTTGTTCTGTCATTCTTCATGTAAAGGAAGTTGAAGTGTATCTTGTGATTTTGTAGGAAACATGCCTCGCAAGTCAGTGCCCATTCACTCTTTGAAAGAAAAGGGGAGGGGAAAGAGGATTCGTCAAGAAGCGCCGCAAGAACCTCCCTATGATACATTTCGTTTTGTGTCCTCTCGGGCAAACAACTACTTTGAGGGGTTCGTGAATCGCAAGCTCACACCGGAACGAGGCTTCGACTTCTCGAAGAAGGAAAATAAGGGGATATTAAGAATCGTGGAGAGGCGTGGATGGCAGCAATGGGTCGCTCATTCTCAAGCGGAAGTGTCCAAGATCCTCATAATGGAATTCTACGCCAACTTGATGGGAGCTTACCACCTGAATAGCCGAGCCAAGGCCTGCTTTGTGCGCAAACACGCTGTGCATTATGGGGATACAGTTATCAATGAGCTATTCAACATCAACCCATTGATTGGAGGACAATTCAAAGAGGCTTCCCTTGAGCAGCAGGCTCAAGTAGTATGCGGTCGCCCGGTCCATTGGACACTGAGCCGGGATCAGTCTCATAGGAAGCTCTACTTCAGCTCTTCAGCTCTCCCCCCAGAGATGAAGGCATGGAACTACTTCATCTCCTCCCGCCTCGTCCCGACTACTCATGTTCGGGAAGTCACCCCGGATCGCTTGGAGATCTTGTACTGCATAGCTTGTGACTTTCGAATCGATGTCGGCCACTTCATCCTGAAGCATCTTCTCCGCGCCGCCAAGTCGAAACGGGGGAACCTGCCTTTCCCTCAGCTGGTCACTACCTTAATGTTGAGGGCCGGTGTTGTCATGGAAGATCCCTCAAAGATAACTTTGGTCATCAAGCCAATCTCTGTGAACAAACTTAGTGGTGTTTCGGAAGGTATCCAGGAGGTAATGTCAGAAGAGAAGGAAGAGAATGCCGTCCAAGAGCAAGAGCAAGTGGAAGAAAGAGAAGAAGAACAAGAGCAGTTTCAGGAGCCCTATCTAGGGGAGGACTTTGGGGGGCTTCTGATCAGTTAATTGATCCAGCTACCGTGACTTCGGCCTCTTTGGCTGTAGCACTCAACAAGATGTACTTGGTGATGTGAGAGCAGCATGAAGAGTCAACAGCTCGGTTCGAATCAGTCGGTGGCTCCTTTACTTCTTTTGCTAAGGAGATTCGCGAAGGCATCTCACTTATTGTTGGCAACCAAGAATCTCTTTCCGGGCAAGTCCGTTAGGGCCACCAGCAGCACCAGCAGCAGCAGCAGCGGGACCTCCCGCCAGAATACCCTCCCTTCCCACCCATTCCACCTCACTTCCACCCCTCCGCATACCAGTGGCACACGCCCCACCCCTCAAGCCACCCACCTTTCTTTTACCCACATTTCGGACCTCCCTATGACCCGTCTGAAGGTCCTTCATCTTTTCCTCCTGCCAGTGGGCCTTCCGACCACGATGACATGGGGGAGGAGTAGTAGGTGCGGGAACACCCGCCCCCAGGTATGATTCTTGGACACTCACTTTCCATTGAGGACAATGCTAGCTCTAAGTTTGGGGGAGTGGTTGTTTGACTATCATACTTGGTCTCTCTGTTTGTGTTCGTGTCTTTATTTTAGACTTAGTTGTTTTTTTTCTAGGTTTTAAAGTAATTGTGGTTGTTTCATTTAGGGTGCATGTTTCTTGCATATTTTGTTTCCTGTTTTCCTTTCTTCCGTTATTGAATTTTGATAGGTTGCATATAGAAGCATATAGGTCGATAGTTTTTTTTTGTAGTCCTTTATTGTTTTTGGTGTCTTTAGGACCCAATGGGGACCATTTTTGCATATGGATGGATGTGGTTACTAGTTTGACTCTCTTGAAGCTTTGATGAATTTGGAAAAATTAGTTTTGATACTTTTGGGTGAATCCTTGATGATGTGTTATAATGAACTTGGGAGTTGTGCTATGAACTTGTGTCTTTTGAGATCCTTGTATTGAGTTTTGCTCTAAAACTTGCCTAAGGACCTAGCAAACTCACAATAGTGCATGAACTTGAAGCATGTGGTCTCATAGGAGGAACCTTCCCACCAAATAACCAATCCCTCTACATTCCCTCATATCACCCTTATTTTGAGCTTTCATTTTCTTGTGGTTATACCCTTGAGTTACCTGAGGTGGAAAAAGGTCAACTCTTGAGCTTAAAAGAAATTGCATTGAGTTGAATTAAGTGGGAAATAATGGCAAGTTTGGGGGATTTATATTCTTGTGTCAAAAAAAAAAGAAGAAGAAGAAGAAAAGAAAAAAATATATACTACTCCGCTGTTTCCTAATATCGAAGTAGGTTGGGGTCTTCTCCTAAGGCAAGAGTTGATCACAGCTCGAAAAGGTGCTTGAAATAAGAGTATGGTTGTAAATAAAATCACCTTGGATTGTATTAAGTTAGTAGCTTGGGCTTAGGCGGAGCTCCCGTTTATGCACTTGCTAAACGGCTAAATACATGAAGAGGAAACAATAGTTAGTTAATAGGTGTAAAGGGTTGGTGAATGGTGGATTGATGCTTGTTCAACTTGATTGTCTCTTTTAAGCACTTGGTTTTATTTTTTATCGCCTCGCTAACTCTATTCTGAAAGTTATCTTTTGGTTCCTCCATTTTCTTTTTAAGCCTTTAACCTGTTGCTATCTTTTGAAAGTAAACCATTTGAGCTTTGAGTTTGGTGCTACCGACCGTAGGGGAATAAGGTAGTGGGTGCTGAATCCTTTTGCAAGCGTTTGGAAAAGAACTTAGTGCAAGCCTCAAGTTAGATGGCACAACTCCTTTAATGGAAATTTAAATCATCTAGGGGGTCATACCTCTAAGGGCTTCACTCTAGGTAGCAAAATTAATTTTTCCTTAGTCACCATTTCTTCTTTTGAAGTCAAACTTAGTCAATCATTGAAGTTTAGATGCAACATTTGGTTACCATTGTAGCTTCTTTGGTGTTGTGTGTTTTGTAGGTTAGGTTGCTAGGGACTAGCTTAGGTTTAAGTTTGGGGGAATTTGTTAAGTGCACAAATCCACGGTCAAAGTGTTGACTTTTCGACAACTTTGACCGTCAAATTCTGATAACTTTTCCTTCTTTGTCTTAGTTTTTCTTGGTTCTTTGGCTCATTACAGGTTTGGACAAGTGTTGCGGACAGGGCATTAGAAGCAAGCTCGAGTGGGACGGCATTTGGACAAGAGAAGCAGGAGAAGTGCAAGATGAAGGCTGGCGACGCGTCGCCAGAAGTCGCGAAGGTTGGCGACGCGTCGCCAACGTTATCAGTATTCTGGATACATTTTGGTCATCTGGCGACGCGTCGCCAGAACTCGACCCACGCTGGCGACGCGTCGCCAGCGCTGCTCTGTTTTGCCGAAAGCTCGCATTTTTTTATGGTCCCCCACTCTTTCCACCTGATGAGCTGGCTTGGAAGAAGGGATTCTTATCCCTTTAGGGTTGGAATGAAGAGGGGGTATAAATAGAAGAGAAGAAAGAGTCCAAAGGGGGCTTCTTGGCTGATTTTGATCTTGACCCATCTAGAGGCCTATTGATCATTTTGGAGGCATTTTGGGAAGCTGGAAGTAGGATTGTTCATCTTGGGAGTACAATCTTCGAGGGTGTTTCTTGGGTTTCTTCTCTTCTCTATTTTGATTTGTATTATTTTTGTGGATATTGTTGTTATGGATTTGTTGATGACATTGGATATGGATTGTGAGTAGATCACTTTACCTCTCTAGGGTGACTTTCCTTCCCTTGTTACTTAATGAAGTTGTTTTGTGTTTATGGATGAGTTCTATTGTGTTGTTCCTTGCATTGTGCTTATTGTTTGATTAATGGTAGGCCACCATGTCTAATGCACTAGTCCATTAAATCCTTGAGAAAGGTTTTATGGGTGACAAAGAGGAATGGAAGGGGCATAGTGTTAACTTAAATTAGAGATAATCTAAATGAACACTAGGAATCAAAAGAGGTTTAGTTCTTCAACCACCTTAAGTTAAGTTAGAGCTTGAGTAAAGCCCAAGTTAGTGGAGGGTGAGCAAAGACCCATCTTGAGAGAGAGGTTTTTGATGTGAGATCTTTTCTACCACACATGGAACATCATACTTGGGGACCAACTTTCTTGGGTAGCAATGGGTAGGAATGGAATCCTAGAGAAGTAGTCACCTTTATTCTAAGTTCTCTCTTTAGTACCTTTCACCTTCTTTAGAGTCACTTTTCTTGTGTTGTTAGAGTTAAGTAGCTTGATCAATTTTGATCTTTTAATCTAGATAGAATCACTCAACTCTCTTGGGACGATACCCTTAATTACTTCTAAGTACACAATGATTCCGTTCGCTTGTGGGTTTGTGAGGGTTAAATTGATAAACTCTTGATTTTGACAACACCCTCTGTGGTGCTACACCCATGTACAAAGGTATCATGCATATGCTCGTGCCGACTGAGCAACATAGTAGCAACAATCCAATCCGGACTGGCCTTATCAAACCAAGGTAGACTGCGAACAATCTGTAAACATGCACCAATTCCTGTGTCTTTCTATCGGGATCAGGAAGGAGGCCGAACCCTCAATCATGATATCTTGGCTATGCCTAAGGATGGCAAATATCTCTCATTGTGCATCAAAGTCTACCCCACCTTGTCCAGATCTGTGACGCTTGCTGTGACTGGAGTTACTTATGTTATTCAGTGCGTAACCTACCATGGCCGAAGGTAAATGGGCAGGGCAGGGCGGGCTATGCTGTCCATGTACCGTATCAACTCTGTGATGAGCATTCACATCACGCGGTGTATGACCACTAGAAAAGGGTATAAAACCTGGGGTGCTGAAAGGCATAGCCCGAGCCGGGCTACCCCTTATGGTCGGTGATGTCTATGAGGCCCATCGAGAAGCACGCAATTCCCGAGGTGATGGACCTAGGACCTGACTGCCACGGATGGTAGGTGACTGGGGGGTGAAGAGGAAAATGAGTGCCCATCACAACGTTGGACCTACATCGGTTGGGATGACAACCCACGGTCTAAGTAATCGTAATATTCCCCGAACATCGTCAACAGGCCATCCCAATTGGGAATCTGAGCATCCCGCAAGCTAGCTGCCTATGGGTTCAACTATAACATATCATAAATAAAAAGATATATGAACATACACGTGGATTCAGAATAAATACAACCAAGCATAACCTAAATGAATTGACTATCACATTCACATACCGAAATCCGACTCTCCCACCAATCTAGGTTGGCAACAATGGTGCAACGGACTGGGTCCCAACCAATTCATGTGGAGCTACCTATTAAATTCTTCCAAAGTCGAAACTGTCTTTTAAGAGATTGCCACTTGTTCGTTAATTGTTTTAGATGCCAATGCCAACCGGATTGTTCAAGTAAATTGGAAAGGATGTTTGCCCGACCAGTTTTGTATAGAGTTGCCCTATCTTTGTACCCCACACGCATGACATTGGCAGTAATTTCACAAAACAATTTCGTTACATGATGATCCCAATCGGCTCGTAATGTTTTACTTGCAAGCGATTTTCCTTTAGACCTACGCCCAGAGGAGCTTAATTGTTGCCTGGTCATCATTCTCATACCTACAATATTCTTGTCCCAACATAGTAAACAAATAAAAGGAAAACATGTATAGCGCATGGTGATACAGCTACTAGTAAGCATCAGTAAAAGCACATATATTTTTATGTATAAGCAATGCAAATTACTAGAATAGTAAAGCAAGTACCAGTAAAACATTGAGTGTAATGGACTCATGCTCACGTACACATGCAAAATATGCAAGCGAACAACGTGAAAAAATTAGTTGCGTGTGCACATCTATCCTTAATAACCAACATTTAATCAATTCCGAACACAAATGCACAATCCCATGTTAATGTCATGTAACATGATAATGATAAGGTAATGGGATGCAAAAAAACAAAAAATTATTGAACCAATATGGAGGCAATGGCTATACCTGGTCAAAGGACAACGACCGAGCCTTATGCGTGACTGGAAAACTGGAATATAACACGAGCAAGCCCATATACCCAAAATGAATAGCTATGGGCACGATGGGTGAACTAATCAGCTACCTCACCGAAGACAAACCTACTCTAAAAAAATTCCTATACTAAATAGAAATATGCATCTTTAATACATATATATATATATCAATGAGTAGTCCCCTGAACAATGTGAAAAGAAAACACAAATCCAAGCAAGATTCAAACCAAAATTAATGGCTTGCCAAATTTGGACAGAACAATGATAAAAATGGTGAACAAAGAAAATGCACACAATTAATTTCCATTTTTGTCCATGGTGGTCTCAATGGAAAAAGTGTGGCCGGATAAAACCAGCGCTAAACGGGCTTACCAGCAATAAGGGGCAGTGGTCGTTTAATTGGAGGCACGCTTTCTTTTTTGGAGGGAAATGCCACTGGAGGGCCAACAGATCGGACTAGATTGCAGCTTTATTAGCGCAACGGTGGTTAGCAGAGGGGCGGGCTCGAGCTATGGTGTGCAAACGCTGGGATGATGAGGAGGATGGTCAAACCTCCCTTGTTCCTCACTGTAGCATAAACAGTAGGAAATTTGGGAAAGGAGGACCAACTTAGCTGCTGCTTTTTTTGTTTGCACACGAAAAAAGAAATATTATGGGGTGGGTAAGTAGATGAGGGTGTATACCATAAATAAAAAGAAGATGGGGGTGAGAATGAGAGCCAGGAAAAACTTTTGACCGGTCAAACACACAAATGAGCTTGCTTCATTCAGCTTCAGCCAAACCGAATTGGCTGTTAGGCTGTAATTGGATAACTTCTGGATTTGTCTTTTTTAGAAAGTGCAACCATCACTCAAACTTTAGCTAATTTTTATCAACTTATTTGGCTAGCGGAACTTTAAAAAAAAGTGCTTTTTTTAAAGAAAAAGTGATAATAATTACATGGTTCTCTAACTCACTCTCTATTGTATGAGGGGTTCCTAAATTATCCATCGCTTATATAAGTAGTTCTTTTGTCTCTTTTCCCCCATTAAACATTGATATAAGTATTACATTATCATACTTAATTTTATCAAATTGTTTCTATTTAGTCCCTATATTGTAAGAATCTAACAACTAGTAAAATTAATTCTTTTTTCCAACAAAGGATCAAATAGTAAATTTCCTACAAAAGCTTACTGAAGTAGTACATTTCCCATCTTTTTAATTCATTGGCCTAAATTTGCCACTAACTATGCAACTTTAGAGCAATTTCATTGCTCATTCGTCAGAATGCAACACATTCCTCAAGCACCACAACACATCCCCACAATTCTTGTTCCATTGAAGTTTCCAACTCTAAACACACCATCCGTCGGCAAACCCAATTCAAGATTCAACCCCCACAACTATAACTTGCACTGGATCCAACTTAAAACCCATAGGACAAACTTATAAATTTATGAAATGTACATGTTTTTTGCCAAAGGCAAAAATAATGAATAAACCACTAATGTTTTTTAGTTGGCCAAATTGGCCACATGTATTTTTCTTTACCAAATAAACCACTAATGTTTTAAAATCAACTCAAATAGGCCATTGGTTGTTAACTTGCCAAATATACCATTTGAAATGGAGAATGTTCCGTCAAATAATGATGATATGGCAAAAAATCTACACTATTAAGATTGAAACTTTTTTTAATTTTCTATATTAATCCTATAACTTTGAATCAAATACAGAACTTGAAAAGTATGATGGAGGCTAAATTACTCCCAAGGATCTCTAATCACTACCGTTCGTGAAATCACCAAAGGATGGCTCAATTTGGAAGTATTAAGATAGCAGAACAATAACCCTATGGTTTAAGGGCTCAATTTCACATGGTTTGGTTCAATTTAAAATTGAATCAGATCTAGGTTTTGAAATTATTTATGAACCCTAACTTAAATTTTTGAACTTAGATGCTTTGTGTGTAAAATTGATAAATAGGAGTGATTCATCTGTGTTTAGTGGCCTTTAATGAGTAATGCCCCTTTAGTTTCATTTATCATTTGATGGAGTTTGAGTCGTGACTCATTGTGTGTCATAACATATACAAGTTTAGAAGGGCCACAACACAAGGATAGCATCGGTGGGATCGCTGGTTCATTGGCGGCGTCATTGCCTTGCTAGTGGTGGCCAATGGCAGCAACTTGTCACCCCCGGAAAATGGTTGTTGCTATAGGTATCGCTTACTAATAAAGTAAATGTTGGTAAAATTATATGACTTATATAGGAAAACATAAAATTATATGATTGAAATAGAAAAGTTAGCAAAAGTTTTAGGACTAAGAATTGATTAATCTTAATGGCAATGGGCAACTTAGTCTAACTTAGTAACGTCAATGGTTTATCTAGCCCAAAAAAACATTAGTGGGTGAATTGGGCTACCTCAAAAATATTAGTGGTAACTAAAAATTGATTAATATTAATGGCAATAAGCAACTCAATCTAACTCTGTAATGTTAGTGATTTATTTAGCCCAAAAAACAATAGCAGGTGAATTAAGTTGCCTAAAAATGTTAATGGTTTATTCGTTATTTTTACCTTTAACAAAATGTTCCATCCATTTGCCCATTAGATGACCAATTAACCTCTCTAAGAAATTAATAGTCAATATTGTATTAAATATGATTTATTACTAAAAAAATTAAGCTAATGGAAAAATGGTTGGAGGTCTGCGTATTTGATAAATTTTCAGTGACAAATTTTCTATTTCATCATTCTACAAGTCATTTTCCACTCCACGGCTAAGGTGTGCTCATGCGCGTTTAAGCATAGCACACAAATATTAGCTACGCCTACTAATTCTTACCATATCGCTCAACTTAAATCTGAAACATTAGAGGAATTTGAACCAATTCCCATGCACTCCATTTTTTTCAACTGGCTCTGCCTCCAAGGGATATAGCCAGGAATCGTGCCTGGGGGGTGGGGATAAGGTGTGGGTGTGAGCATGTTGTTTGCTCATTATTCACTCCACTAAAGTTTAGGAAACTCACAATTACCCATTAAGGTTTGCCCTAATATATAGTTTCTCCTTTTTTATTTTTGAAAACCTACACTTTGCCTCACGTTTTCTTTACATTGTTCAATAACAACTTCTAAAATTGTAATTTAAACTATATGATAGTCATCTTCCAGCAATTTCAATCTCCTTAATATTTTTTTTATAGTTAATAAACATTATAAATTATCATTTTTTTCTGTAAATGCATTTTTGTTCTTGTAAATACATATAAGTATTTTTTTAGGGTTAGTTAGCTGTAAAAAAAAAAATAGTATTCACTTTGAAATTTTTAGAACATTAATATTAGCTAGTTTAAATTAAGGTTTAAGAAATTGTTGTCAGACATTGTAAACTATAAAGGAATGAAGGTGTAAAGTGTAGGTTTTTTAAAATAGAGGGAACAAAGTGCAGGTTAAACCAAATCACAGGGGGTTTTGTAATTTTTTTGCTAATTTTTTTTATTTGTGTAAAACATTTAAAAAGAATCAAATCCACCAAAGTCCATCACTAATTTTATAATTTAGAAATAAATACCCAACTTTAAATTTTTACATTTTTATATCATATTAATTGCCACTAATAAATAATTTTGAAAAATCTAAGGGGGCGTGGCAGCCCCTCCCCATCCCTACATGGCTTCGTCCCTGTTGCCTCCAAATAATGTTTCCGACACTATGGTCCCAAGACGATCAAGATCAATGATAATGACAGTGTTTGCGTGTGTGCAATATGTTTTAGATTACACTCTACCTGCAAGTGCACGATGAGTTTGTAGTGAGGAAGAGTAAGTGTCAATGCCACGGGGATTGTTGATTGAAATGAACAATTACTATTACTTTCGAAACTAACTTTGGCTAAACAATTAGCAATTAGTACACTCTATTCAACCAACTCAATTAATTCTAATGAGACTTCCTAAGCTAACTAACAAGACAAAGAAATTATAAACAAGACAAAAAAACACAAGCAAACTAAATTTTTTTGTTAACAACTAAGAAAGACACATTTCCTATGGTTTTCATTACTTGACTAGGTTAACTTGATGAATTAATCTTAGAGTTTAGATATCCTGCTTGTTAGTGATGATTCTATTTGGTTTCTTACTCTCCCAAGCTAAGAAACACTTTTCCAAACTTAAACTAGCTAGGACTCCTATCACAATTACTAGTCCAATAGAGGCATTATAAAGAACACTCTTCCCCACCCTAGCAACCTAGACAAGTTTCCCAACATGCCTATGGTTACTACAATCTTCTCATAGTTCCAATTCTTCTTAATCTTTCCCAAAACTTAAGTGGATCTAAGATGTAATTAACTAGGGCCCTTGATCAATCAATACAACAATAGGCTTAAGAAAAAGATTAAACAAGCATTGGTGAAGAATCACAGATCCATTCAATTCAACCAAACATAACCATGTCAAGTAATTGCAACCATAAAAAATGCTAAAAAATCTACTCTATACTTAGGCTAAGAACAAACATAAAAATAAAAAAGATAAAATTCATAGCAAGCTACAAGGAGTAAGAAAGAATAAACCCAATTTGAACTAGAGGAGATTGATTCCCTAAGTCTCCTAGCAAATCTCCTTGAGTTCTCCTAGCCTCCTCCAAGTGAGTTCTAAAAAAAAAACCTCTCTAAGTTTTCCAAAACTTCCTATGGTGGCTATTAGAAAATATAATGCTCTCCTCAAACCTTTGGTAGAGAATGTATATTTTTAAGTTCAAATTCCTAGCCTTATCCTCTTACATCTACTTCTAAGCTCCAATCATAAGATGGATAGGTGAGATATGTGGGGCTTTAAATGTGTAGGAATACCCAAGTGTCCAAAATAGTCATCGAAGATTGTCAAAACCCCTTTGTTCTATAGAGAAATGTCTAGAGACGCCCTCAATCCAACTGAATGGCAATTCCATACAATAGCATAGTGCTAGAATCCTAAAGAATAAAGTGAAGGCCCCCACTTACGATCTTATGATTTTTTCCATGTGATAGCATCGCCTGTCTTTAGCTTCAAGTCTTCTATCTCTTTTTCGAACGATCTCTAACCACGTTCCCTTGTTCAATTTAGCCTCAACTCCATGCAATTTGCCCACTTAAGCCCTTAGAATATGCAATGTAACCTACAATTCACTAAAACACAAAATGCAACTAAGATCTAGCAAATTTAACAATAAAATAGTAAAAAAGTGAGCGAAATATAGGAATATTATGTGACTATCAGACAGCTCTGGTCCACGATTCTTGAATTTCTCTAAATCATAAATGTTGCCTTGGTCGGATAGCTAACCTTCTTGGTTTTCCATTATCATCATGAACTATGAATAATGATTCTACCACTCGAATCAATGACATGATCACACCAAAGCTGCCAAATACTAGTGGTTGTCAAATCTAAAAGTTGTTCGTCCCTATTAGATCTAGGCAAGTCATTGTCTCTGACATCCACTAGGATCAAGGTTACTTGCTTCATACCAGATTTTAGAAAGTGATGAAGAGATCACATCATCGATGACCTATCATGCCCAAAAAACCAATTTTACATATTGCTTCAGATAATTTTACATATTTCTTCAAACATTTTTAAATATTCATTCAGATACTTTTACTTATTGCTTTAGATACTTTTATTTATTAAAAAAACAAAATGTCTGCACATTGCTTTCAAACATTTTTATATATTTCTTTAGACACTTTTAAATATGTATTCAAACACTTTTGTTTATTGCTTCAGATACTTTTATTTCTAAAGAAAAACAAAATATTTGCATATTGCTCCACACACTTTTACATATTATTTCAGATATTTTATATATTTCTTTATATACTTTTACATATTTATTTAGATAATTTTCTTTATTGCTTTAAACATTTTTGTTTCCAAAGATAACAAATTATCTACATATTGCTCTGTCACTTTTTAAATATTTTGTCATGCATTTTTAGATATTGTTCAAAACACTTTTACATATTCATTTAGACATTTTTGCAATTCATTCAGACATTTTTATTTTTTAAAGGAATAAATTGGCTACATATTACTATACACTCTAGTAATTTTACTTTAGACACTTTTGCATATTCCTTATGATACTTTTACACATTTACATATTATTTCTAAAGAGAGCAAACTGTTTCCCATTGTCCAAAACAAATTGTTTGCATATTGTTTCAAGCACATTTACATACTTATTTAGATATTTTTACATTTTTTTAGACACTTTTACACCTTGTCTTTGACGCTTCTGAAAATTGTTTTTGTATAAAATTCATTGGCGAAGACAAAGGGGGAATGTCTTAGGGACAAGCTGGAGTGGTGACTTAGGTGAAGACAAAAATGATCTTGAAGTGATAATGAGCACAATCTGGAAGTGATAATTGATAGATCTGCAGGCGAACTGCAATAGTGAGATCCTGGAGGTAAATGACGATTGATGTGATTTGAAGGTGAGCGGTATGAACCAGAGTCGAGCTGCAACAGTGAGATCCTAGGGGTGAATGACGATTGATGTGATCTGGAGGTGATCGGTGCAAACTAGAAGCAACTAAAGATGATGTCATCCAGAGGTGACCAACAACTGTGAGATATAAATATGATGTTTGGTTACAGATAACGTGATTGAAGGTGACGATCAGGTTGAAAAGCTTCGATCTGAAAGCGATGACAGTCCAATAGAGGTAGTGACAAGGGCAAGGTAAGGTTTATATGGGGAGAATGAGAGTTTTGATTCACTGGCAATATGGTCAAATCTTAGGCTAGGTGATAGGTTATATATAGAAAATTATAGGTGAATTAATATGTTTAACTAGACATATATTTATAATATAATAACTACATTTTCTGAATTCAATTATGAAATACTGGGTAAAATCTACATATGGTCCCCTTATTATAATGATCATCCTAATGTAGTCATTACCTCAACCAGTGTCATCTTAAAGTCCTCTAACTTATATTTTATGTTTTATGGGAGTCCCTTCCATCAATTTTCTTTGTTATTTTGGATAAAAATTGCTGATCTGGTAGTCACAAAGGCTTATTGGGGCCATGATACTGATGTAGCTTCCTCTTTAATTAAAATGGTGACCTAAGTTGTAAGAAGATGAAACTTTAGGCCAAAACTAACACAAACACATGTTCATAAGGAAACGAAATTCACATGAGCCAAAAATTCATCGTTTTCCCCAAATTAACGTCATTCTTCATCTTCCTTTCCCAAAATTAACATCTATCACTATTTATGCTCACTAACCCAACATACTTCTCAGTTTACTTTGGGGGCAATGGTGGTGCAAATTGATGATAGGTTTATCTGACGACAACTTCAAATGAAGAATACTTACTACCCATTCACCATCCTTGAAAACCTTCAAAGCTTGAATCTTTGTTGAATCACCCATCTTTGGCTTTGGATCTATTTTCTAGGTTTAGGGTTATTAATCTTTTTGGGAGTTAGTAGGCTGGAAGTATGATTGCCACTTCAGCTTGACATTTTTATAAGGTCTAATTTCTAGGCAATGACACGACCTAGAATCGTGGAAAATGTTCTGATTTTTTTTCAGAGGATCAAAATCTACCAATGATGTTTAAGCCACCATGAACTGAGCAAATCAAAGCAAAAGGACAAAATTTAGGGAAGAACAAAGAAGATGATTTTGGGATAATTTAATTTTAAGTGTTTTTGATTATTGGTTTGTGTCAATTTTAATTTGAAGTTTCCTATTCTTCTAATATAGCCATCCACATGACAGTTTGAGACTCACCATAGAGGTAAAAAGTGCCACAAAAGCAATTTTCATCCAAAATAATAGAGAAACTAATAGAATGGACTCACATAGAACAAGGTATATGAGTTAAGAAACTTTAAGGTGACACAAGTTGAGGTAAAAACCACAATAGGTTGGCTGCTATAGTAAAGAAGTCATATATGGATTTTACCTATAAAATATGTCCATGAGAAGGTCATTGTGGACTAAAAATAATAATAATTTAAAGGTCATAAAAATATATATAACATTTTTTCCTTTTTTATGAAAAGCGTAGTTTTCTTATGTTTATGGTTTTACTACATCATTATAATTAATGAGATAAAGATGTTACATGTCATACAAATTTGATACAGTGGATGTAACCAAATTGAACATTTAAAGAGGAGTTTGAGCTCAAGCTCAACTTAAGCTTTATTGAATTGAGCTTTATCGAGTTTAAACTTGAGCTCAAGCCTAAAAAATTATTCATTATTTTTATCAAACATTTAAAAATATAATAAAACTAGTGTTAATTATATTTATCCCCTAAAGTTAGGTCATAATCATACTTTCCCCTAAAATATAGTAATAATAGCATTTTGCCCCCTTAAGTTTTAAAAATTATAGTTCATCTCTAATATTACCAAGCCTATCAAATATATCAGCGAAACTTGAGCCTGAACCAGCCAAAGCCTTATTGAGCTGAGGTTGAGCCCCAGGTGTTCAGGCTTAGCTCGGCTTGTTTTATGCCCATACTTGGTACTCTTTAACATGAAAGTCTCAAATCATTCAAAATGTTGGTAGATTTTTATTTTGCACGCATAAGCATTAATTATAAGGTAGGCAGTATTTAAGGTTAGAAATTCTAAAATTTAAAAATACTTGTTATCATTAGTCATATGTGAAAATGATCCAACTAATAATGTAAAAGTTAATGTTTGACATTTACTATTTTTTGAACAATAGTGAATGAAAATATTTTTTACTGAAATATATTTATATAATAAGTTATAATCATTGAATCAAATATTAATAAATCAATAGTGTGAAAATTCGATGAGCTACATGGAATGTATAATAGAAGAGCTTCTGGATCAAGGAGAATAAGCCAAATCCAAGAGGAAAAAAAAAAGGTGGAAATCGTGCATAAACATACCATTAACTTTGCAAGCCATAAACTTTTGGCACGTTTGGCGGATTCAACAAGTTTTAGGTTTTGTCCCGTTCTAATTGAGTTTGGGGGCTCAAAAATATCATTTAATGGATGATTGGCAACTAAAAAAAAATTGTTCTGATTTTTTATTCTTAGTTATTTTCAGCTTTCTAGCTTTTTTTTCTTTTCTTTTTCTTGTTTAGGTTCTTGTGTTAGCCTATAATTAGTATATTGTTTCAGATTTTGATTCTGTTAATAATATTCAGTTACTTGGCCAAAAAAAGAAAAATATTCAGTTACTTTTGGCTTATTACCAGTTGATTCGTATTTTCGCCTTGGCTTTAGAGCTGGCTATTCCTAATGGACTCTTTAGTTTTTCTTATTGTTTCAATAAGCAGATTATTTTCATAAAAAAGGTTTTATATTAATCTAATTTTTTATCCTTAAAAAGCCATAATCTATTTTAATTTTTTACATTTGCTAATTTAAACAAATCTTATATATGACTGATGGAAACGAAATTTTGGAACTTCTCCAACATTTCAAACGATGTAGAATTTAAATTTTAATAATACCAACTTTTAGGAATTGTGGTATCTTTATCCTTTTTAATTAACATTTTAATTGTTTTGTTGTTATAATTTGAAGACCAAATGGAAAAACTTTAATGAGAAATGGCATTTTCTTCACAAACTAATTGAGGGAAGGGGATGGAAGGACCATTCCGTTATCCGACGGTATGGTTAAGAAACCACTTTTATAACATTTTTCAGTTAAGCGATTACTTTGAAGATAAACAGAAAGACATATTTTAGAAACAAAAAATGCAATTTAAACAAGAATGATTATCTTATTAAAAAACATAAATTTTGAACAGTTCTCTATAAAATAATTTAAATACATAATACAAATTTGGTCCCTAATTGCATTTATGATTCATTTTAGTAGTGCATTTTTCATGGTTTACAGTAACTTGTACTCTGTCTCTCCATATTATTTGCTCCAAATCCAAATGGCACACAACTTAAAAGAAAATGAAACTTTCCTCTTATTTTCATTTTTTACTTTTTCATTTTTATAAGTAAATTAAGAAAAAAGGATAAAATGTGAAGATTTAAATGATACTTTTGGGGATAATATGGTGAAGTGAACATAAGAAACTTATTAAATATGAAAATAGTATAAAATTTAGGAAAACCAAAATTTAATAACTAAGAAAAGAAAGTGGGAAGAAAGTAATAAGTAGGAAAATGGCATACAGTCAAGAAAATGGATTAGCCTAGGTTTTATATTGTAATATATCTTCCTATTTATTGGCAATTGATTATGAGTTAAATACTTTAATATGGTATTAGAGCTCAAGGTTTGCTAGTGCTTCATCTATTGCTGCAATAACTCATAAAACAGAATAGATCCGGCCTATATGTAAGGAGTCATATTTGATGGGAAAATTCCACATATTCAAGAAAATGCATTGGTCTAGGTTTTATATTATGACGAGCAAGAACAGAGTTAGTATTTTAAGTTAAAGGGGTTAGATTTCATTTTAAAAATATTAAAAAACTAGAAGAACTACAGTAAAAATAATGAAGTTTCTTTAAATTTTATTTTTATATATGCACATAGATAATTTACATAATTTATGTAAATTTTAGAGGGAGCCAAACACCCCTTCATCGCCCCAGTCTCTCCACCACTGGTGATGAGACTTATTATCAATTTGTTTCATGTTAGATGTTTTGACCAAAATTATACTATAATATACTTATTGGGAGAGGGGCTTGTTATGGAGCAGCCAAAGTATGACTGTAGATTGACTACAAGTGTCAGAAAGAGTGTACTACAACTCGTAGATGGCAAGGGAACAAGAAACAGGAGTCGCGATTGACATTCTCAGATCGGATGGCCGTACAACTGAACTGACTCAATTACTGACACCACCGGAATTCCAGTCAGATGTTGGATTTGGAGCTCCCTGTGGCATTTATTAATCCACACATCAAGTAGGGGTGGGAAACTTACCAAATTTTTCTATAGTTTGACTTTTAGACTGAATTGCTTATTATATTTTTTTTTTGTTTTGATATGGTCACTAATGTTATAGTTTAGGATCAGATAAGGTTCAAAAGATTTGCAAGTTACAGCAGTTATATAATATCATAATATTAAGTAAAATAATGAAAATAGTTTAGAGACCAAGAGAGAACATAAAAATCTTATACATTAAAAGTTTAATAATTAATTTAGGAAAAGTTAAGGGAAAAAAACTCTATTTCACTAATAAAATAAATAAACCATGGTGACCAATGTTTTAATTTAGAAAACAACACATCATAAAAAAAAATCATGAGATCAAACAAAAATACTATAATTAAGTAGTTACTAAGTTTAGGGTCCAAAACGTCAAGCTGACCAAACTCAGGGTCTAATATGAGAAACAGAAACAATATAGGGACTAGAAATGTATTTTACCAAAAAGAAACGTGAAAGTGGAAGAATCACAAGACAGACCCTCAAAAAGCTATTATCTTTCAAAAATCTAACCAAACTCCTAAAAGAAGCAATTGTATTAAACAAAAACATGTGAAAGCTCGGGCTGCAGCCCAACCCAAAACCAATGGACAAAAGCAGAAAGATACTGTAATTTACTATTCATTTGAACAGTACCCCCGAAATGGCTTTTAGTATATAGTATAATTGTTCACTACCGTTGAAAAACCAACGGTAAATGTAAGAAGTTGTTGGTTTTGAAATCATGAGTTACTATTGTAATTTTAACAAATTTCAGAAACTTTACGTAATTTATTATTTTTTTTTATGCCCCAGCCAACGATTGCATCGGTCACCACCAAATTTGCCACTAATGATGAAGGCGATGTCGGAGGGGTAATGTTGGACATTGCTATTTGTAGCAAAAGAACTATCACACCTAGAAATGGTAATAAAAAATACATTGGTATTAGATGAGTGAGTTTCATTTGATTGAAATTTGGGTTTATCTGTATCATTGAATACAGTGACTAATGTGAATATCACTTGTAGAGGGATCGGTGGCAGATCAGGTGATGGATGGCAGTGGCTATCATAGTGGCTAATGTGAATATCACTTGTAGAAGGATCGGTGGCAGATCAGGTGATGGATGGCAGTGGCTATCGCAGTGACTAATGTGAATATCACTTGTAGAGGGATCGGTGGCAGATCAGGTGATGGATGGTAGTAGCTATTGCACACAAAAAAAATGAAACCGGTAAATTGTGCAAAGTTTCTGAAATTTGTTAAAAGTTACATAAGTACGTTAAGATTTCAAAACCAACAAATTCATGGGTTTACCATTAGGTTCTCAATAGTTGGTGGCATGTTCAGTTCCATACTGTAACATTAGTGGCAAATTTGCTCCCAAAATATCGTAATCAGAGAAAACTATATTGGGTAATTCGGTCCAAGAGCCAACCTATAGTGAAAATTTTGGTACTTTTCCCTGTAGGGTTTGGATGTTAAGGTTTTTTTTTTTAATTTTGGTGCAGCAGTAATTTGTTGCATCAAAGGATCTAGAAAATAACAAGAAAAGTAGAATGGAGAAGGGGAAGTAACCAATTTATCGAGAGGATATATGGAAAAAATAGAGAAATTCATAAAAATTAAAATGTAAAATTATAAATTATAAAAAATAGCTATTAATTCTTATTCTTACTAAGTGTATTATTTCCCTTGTCCCATGTTTTTTTATCCATTTCACATTTTTTGACTTAAATTTGGCTTAAATTTATTTATATTATTTTTATTTTTTAGAAAAATTTGAAAAGATTATATCTAGAAAATATAAGTCTTCATTTTTCATTTATAGTCTTCATTTTTCATTTATATATAAAATTTTTACATTTATATAATAAAATAGTAAAGACAAAAAGTAATAGATTAATTGTTACAAATAGTGAATGGTTGAAAGAACTTGTGATACAAAAAGTATTAGTTGAGAAAAAAGACGACTAAGTATAGTTCCTAAAGCAAATTAATAAATTAGAGATGGAAAAAGTATAACTAAGGATAAAGAAATTAGTGAATTGTGTGAATGGTCATAACCTTTAATTTTTATTTCATTTTGGTCCCTAACATATTGAATATTCTGTTTTGGTCCTAAATCTATTAAAAATATTTCAATTTAGCCCTAAATTTATTAAAACATTTCATTTTGGTCTCAATTTGGTGAAATTTGTTAACTCAAAGTATTTATCTGATAATAAGTTGTTAGATCATAATTTAAACTATTCAGTAATTGCCTCATAATAAATTTAATCTCTAATTTTTTTATAGTTAATGAAAAATTTAAATCATTTTTTTCTATGAAAATTAAAATTTTTATATTAAAAAAACTACTAATTCAAATTATCTATTTGCCATAAAAATATTAAATTATATAAATTTACTATTTCATATTTACCAAATATTTAAACTAGAATTTTATCCTAAAATGAAAGTGGGAGAATTGCAAGACAGACCCTCAAAAAGCTATTATCTTTCAAAAATCTAACCAAACTCCTAAAAGAAGCAATCATATAAAAAAAAACATGTAAAAGGTTGGGCCACAGCCCATCCCAAAACCAATGGGCAAAAGCAGAAAGATACTGTCATTTACTGTTAATTTGAATAGTAACCCAAAGTGGCTTTTAGTATATAGTATAATTGTTCACTATTGTTGAAAAACCAACGGTAAGTGTAAGAAGTTATTGGTTTTGAAATCATGAGTTACTATTGTAACTTTTAATAAATTTTAGAAACTTTATGTAATTTTTTTTTTATGCTTTAGACAGCCATTACATCGGTTACCACCAAATCTACCACTAATGATAAAGGCGATGTCGGAGGGGTAGTGTTGGACATCGCTATTTATAGCAAAAGAACTATCACACTTAGAAATGGTAATCAGAAATACATTAATATTGGATAAGTGAGTTTCATTTCATTGAAATTTGGGTTTATCTGTATCATTGAATATAGTGACTAATGTGAATATCACTTGTAGAGGGATCGGTGGCAGATCAGGTGATGGATGGCAGTGGCTATCACACAAAAAAAATGAAACCGATAAATTATAGAAAGTTTCTGAAATTTGTTAAAAGTTAAATAAGTACATCAAAATTTCAAAACCAAAAAATGCACGGGTTTACCATTAGGTTTTCAATGGTTGGTGGCATGTTCAGTCTTATACTATAACATCAGTGACAAATTTGCTCCCAAAATATCGAAATTAAAGAAAACTATATTGGGTAATTCGGTCCAAGAGCCAACCTATAGTGAAATATTGGGTACTTTTCCCTGTGGGGTTTGGATCTTAAGGTTTTTTTTTTAATTTGGTGCAACAATAATTTGTTGCATCAAAGGATCAAGAAAATAACAAGAATAGTAGAATGGAGAAGGAGAAGTAACCAATTTACCTAGAGGATATGTGGAAAAAATAGAGAAATTCATAAAAATTAAAATGTAAAATTATAAATTATGAAAAATAGCTCTTAATTCTTACTCTTAATAAATGTATTACTTCCTTTATCCCATGTTTTTTTTATCCATTTCACATTTTGAAACTTAAATTTGGCTTGAATTTATTTATATTATTTTTATTTTTTAGAAAAATTTGAAAAGATTATATCTAGAAAATATAAGTCTTCATTTTTCATTTACATATAAAATTTTTACATTTATCTATTAAAATAGTAAAGACAAAACGCAATAGATTAATTGTTACAAATAGTGAATGGTTGAAAGAACTTGTGACAAAAAGTATTAGTTGAGAAAAAAAGACAACTAAGTATAGTTCCTAAAGCAAATTAATAAATCAGAGATTGAAAAAGTATAACTAAGGATAAAGAAATGAGTGAATTGTGTGAATGGTCCTAACCTTTAATTTTTATTTCATTTTAGTTCCTAACCTATTGAATATTCTGTTTTAGTCCTAAATCTATTAAAAATATTTCAATTTAGCCATAAATTTATTAAAACATTTCATTTTGGTCCCAATTTGGTGAAATTTGTTAACTCAAAGTATTTATCTCATAGTAAATTTTTAGATCATAATTTAAACTATTCAGTAATAGCCTCATAATAAATTTAATCTATAATTTTTTTCTAGTTAATGAAAAATTTAAATCATTTTTTTCTCTATGTAAATTAAAAAATTTTATGCAAAAAAAAACTACTAATTTAAATTATATATTTACCATAAAAATATTAAATTATATAAATTTACTATTTCATATTTACCAAATATTTAAACTAGAATTTTAAAAGTTTATGTTAGATAATTATTTTGAGTTCATGAATTTCATCTGGTGAAAGGCCAAAATAAAATAATTTTAATAGGTTTAGAACTAAAAAAAAATATTCAATATGTTAAGGACAAAAATGAAATGATAATTAAAGGTTAATGACTATTTACGTACTTTACTCATGAAGAAATGATTGCTAACGATTTTTCTAATTTAGCAATAATTAAGGGGGTTAAGTAAATTTGGGAGGGGGAAAATCGCAAACTACATGCATATTAATAGAATTGTAAAGAAAATTGGGTGAATATATTTGAAAGAAAAGAGAAAATTGCAATTAATACTACTAATAAAATTAGTGAATTCTTACTGTAGACATTAAAATTTTATTAGATTAAAAATAAATTAAACCCAAGTAAAAAGTCTAGCCTATTTGAGAATTGATGTCTATGATTCAAAAGCTCATTCAATTCAAAATTTAGAAGTTCAAGAGCCTAATCTTGGGAGCCCAAAAAATACACAACTATCATTTTGCCGGACTTGGCCAAAGTCCATTTTGATTAATAGAATTGAAACCCAAAATGCAAGCAAGGCATGGCCCCCAATATTTATAGAATCTTATAGAAAGTTCTATAAATTATCATTTCAAAGTAAATAATTTGGGTAATTAAGAAGGGAGAATTATGATTTTAGTTTTCTCTTGAAATGGATATAAGATCTAATTAAGTAATAATTATCACATATGATATTTTTTAATCAAACCACCTCTTTTATTTATACACCTATAAATACCCTTATGTTATGCACTGACAAAGTGCTAATACCCTTAATGCATGTTTCTTTATAATGTGGGCATAACATTAATGTAGTTAGGAACTAGCAAGTGCCTAGCCACTACTTAGGGCTATGTGCAGTAAAACATAATCTAGGATTTGGGGTAAAATCCATTACTTTACTGATTCCCAAGAACTAGACCCAAAAGCTTAGTAGACAAGTCATATGTATTATGTATGAGCTAGGAAAAATACACAGCGTGGCATTTCTAGTCTAGAATTAAAGTTCAACCCTTTGGTCACACCAACCAATGGAATAGTGTTTCTGTATTTACAGAAAATGTGATTTAAGCAACTAGATGTATAAAAGTCTTTGGTTTGTGATCTTAACAAATCAGTCGTCAATCTCTTTATAAGAGTGTGGTTTCTAATTAAAACGTTCGCCTATTAGCCTATTAATCCAAAAGTCAAACTTTAGTCAAACTCATTCTAATTAAGGAGCTACTTAGGTAGAAATCCTTCTTACTCTTTACTTCCAGCTAGAATTGGTTCAAATAGCCTTATCTATGTTTCTCAACTATATTAAGGCAGATTCATACACAAATTAACCAAAGATAAAGCTTGCAGCATAAAGGGCAGTAAGGCATACATCTTTGTCAAGCTTTAATTACGATCCACATAAAGTGTCCATACATATGTACAACTATGTCTACAAGTCTTATAAACACAGTTCAGGAACAAGTACATATCCTAAGCAAGCTCATATACATTAGCCAAGAACAACTACAAAGAACATTGAAATCCATCTAGCAAGCCACATAGCCCTTCTAAGTAGCCATGCCATCACATGCACATCATGTTCATACTTACATACTAAAACACACAAACACTAAAATAAAGCTAAGTCAATTCTCTCATTCCTTTTCCCTGAAAATATAAAACATTAGGGGTGAGTTCTTTGATCATAGAATTCAGTAAGGGGTTAGAGAGTTCATAACCTACATTCAAAACAGACACTAAAAATGCATGAGAATAAGACTCTAACTCACAAAAACACCAAAAACAATAAGTCTAGTGACCTCCAGTACAAGTAACCCAAAATCATACACACACTAAACTCGAGAGGTTTTTTTTTAGTTCGTCCATAACCAGTCCTCCTACTTACTTATGGATCATACGCCATGCTAGCATTCTTTTAAGCTATTTCATATCTTTAGCTTAGAGGCTCATTTCCCTTTATTAGAGTCAGATCATAAGACCCATAGCCTTTGAAACATGCTAGCATTCTTTTAAGCTATTTAAGTTCATATCTTCAGCTTAAAGGCCCATTCCCCCTTCATTAGGATTGGATCATAGGACTCATGGCCCTTAAATCCTCGGTTGTTTCATACACAAGCTAATTTGTCAATTCATGTCATCAAAACAGAAATATAGCTTAAAACTATAGAAGCATATTCATAAACCCTTTACCAACTAATTAAAGCAAACCTCAGCCTCACACAAATTTGAATGGAACCACGTAAGTTAACTTCTTAAAACATAGGACACACACTAAAAGAGCAAATCCCCCAATTCCCCACTTGATCGAGCCAAATCCTTGCTAATTTCTTTTTTTTTTTCGAGCTCAAACCAATTTTAATGGTTTCGGAATGATGTTAAGCTCAACAAAGGAGAAAACCAGACGAATCGCATGGCCATGCCCGTGTGTAAACAAATGCTCATTCCAACCCTCCAATCATTTTGCATGTTGCTAAGCTATCCTAATTTTCTGTCTCTGTGCATCTAAGACATTACACTGAGGCATAAGGTTTCTTAACTAGTCACAGTATGGCCGTTACCCATGCAACTAGTCCATATAGCTCATACCGTGTCTAGGTTAATTACAACCTAAAAGCAGTTGTGGTGTAGCTACCTTAAATGTTACACGAAACAAAATTTTGTTCATAAAAGCCACTACACACCTTATTTATATAGTAATTTCATGTTAATGAGCTCAATCAATCCATCCTAAGTCACTAACCATGTGGCTCAAGTCATGTGTGTAATACCCTAGGCTAAAGGTGCAAAAAACACACAACAACAAAATTGGAGAAGAAGCATAACTAGGGATAAGAGAAATTTCTTTACAAAAAATTCTCTCCAACTTTTCAAGCTGATCAAGTACAAAAACCCGGCATGAAGAGAAATTAAA